>MBAC02006267.1:0-20337 GCA_001712635.2 Nothophytophthora sp. Chile5
TGCCATGCAGTGGTATGGACGTGTCTACGAAAGTGACAGTATTGCTCATTTCTATCGACTGATGGTGATTTGTATAAGTAACATCGTCTGTAAAGCGAGGGAGGCCATTTGGAGGCTCCAAAATGGCCGCTTTTTGCACTGTTTTTGGTTAATCCAAGTTTGATATAAGTTACTTGACTTTCGAAACGGATACCTACTGTCCTGCTTCTTCCGCACGGAAATGAATGCAGGACAAACAATCGTTTTTAGATAGCTAAACTCCGATAGAAGCAACTTTACTACCATGACAAATTGTAAAGTATCACTTTAGCGCATGGTTATGTCAAAATAATGCTTCAGTTTCTTTTTTCGACATGCGCTTCAAATCGTCAACTGTCGTCCTCCACCACAGCTTTTCGTTTGGGTCGGGTTGTCATATAAGGACTGTGCGCTAGTTGCTGACAAGGTCCTCAACTCCGCGGTGGAGTTGTTTACGTGCGTATACAGCAGTCAGTTAGCCGGTCTCCTCGCCTTCGGCTTCGTTGTTGCACGCCATGCTCGGGTGGACAAGTGCTTGGTCAGGTACAGGAGCCATCGTCTCCACTTCAGTCATTGAGGCAGCCTCAAGCGATACTGTCTCCAACGCGGTCACTGCAGAGACTAACTCTGGAGATAGCAGTTCGGCGTCCGCTACTAAGGCCACCTCAGACGTTGACGCAGAAGAAGTCGCTTCGGCTTCCATCTCTTGAACAGTCTCTGGTGATGCCACCGTTGGCGCCGTCGCTGGGACTGTTGTCTCCAGTGCGGTCTCCGCTGAAGTTGAATCAGCCGATGGCAGCTCTGGTTCCAATGACGGTTCTAGCTCCGTCTCTTGGGCAGTCTCCGGTGATTCGGCCGTCGGTGTCGTCGTTAATGCACCCTCGGGTGAGACGATCGACAGCAGCATGAGCTTCGTTGCCTCTCGCTTCACGCGCTCGTCGATCTCACACACAGATCGAATGGGTGCGCTGCTCGTCAAAGTGCATGGGCATCACGTGTGTGAGAAAGAGTCGTTGCAGTAGTCGGCAGCAAATATCACACAGGATGTAAACGTACCGGCAATACGGGCACACTTTTCGTCGCAGCGACCGGAGACAGACCTCGCAGATGTAGTGGGAGCACTTCATCATCATGACTGTCACCGTGTTGAAGTCCGTCAAGCAGATTCTGTCGGCAGCATCGAACTTTGTCAGTATTGCCTTGCGTCCTCATGCCATCGAACAGTTCGGTGAAAGGATGGCGTACCCGCACTCCATCGAGTCTTCGGCCAGCCGCAATGCGAGTTGAAGTTGGGGGTTGAAGCGCATCGTAAACTGCGCCTCCTCCTTGTCGTACTTCAGCAGCATCACGACTGGGAAGGCAAGCCAGTGACACATACAATCTTCAGTCTCACAGACCTCGGGTTGTCCTCGTCTACCAGAGGCGACGACGATAACACGCTCACAATAACGAACGTACCTGCGTCGGTGCTTAGCGGGGGCACGACGAGCCCGTACCAGTCGTTTGCCGGGCGTGGCTCACGCAAGAAGTCGCCGAGAGATTTCATGAGCCACATCGTCAGCACGTGCTCGCCAAGCGATCCGAGGAAGTTCTTGATGCCAGGTTCTGTCGGCAAGAGAGCTGGGGTGTGACCGTATTTTGGGTTGCCGTAGCTGGTCTTGGGCGACGGCAGATCCAGCGGAGACAGTGGGGGCTGGGCGTTGCCGGCGTCGTTGTCACAGATTGCGGCAAGAGCGTTTCCACTGTGGTCTACCGCGTTATCGACAGCGCCGGCAAGCGCCTTCTTAAGCGACTGCCGCAGATCGAAAACCGCGTCGCCGTACCGCGCGAACAAAATGAGGGACAGACTCGATATGCGGAGACTCGTCTTGGCGTGTACAGCTGACGTCGCGCGCTGAACGACCTGCGCGGGGTCCACCGGAGCGAGCCCGAACAGCTCGCGGTAAAACGAGTCCATCGTCTCCGAGCACTCTGCCACCGAGTAGCCGGCGCGCTCCAGCATCCGCAGCGCGTCCACACGGACCCGGAAGTTCCTTCTCGACGATGACCACGCATGGATCACGCGGCCGCGACCACAGTACAACGCGAACGAGCGCTGCTTCTTGCCGCCACGCTGCGAGATCTGGACCACACACCCGACGTGGAGACCCCAGCGCAGATCCTCCTTCGTCTGTGTCGGCAACGCGCCGCTCCCGCCACCAGCAGCGGCTTGCTCCACCAGCTCCTCGATAGCCAACATGCCAACTGCTTGAGCGGGGAAGACGGCGAAAGTGCTTCTGCGCGTCAGAACTGGGAGGCCTCGATCTCGGCAGCGTGAAATCGTGCCGGGCTTTCTCATGGCGCAGCAATCAAGTGCAAGAAGGTGTGCTACATCGACCGTCTCTCGACGTGAGAGGTTGGTGTTGAAGAGAGGCTCAGAGACACACACTCCTTCTCGAGAAAGGACATGACCGACCAGCGCTCTCATCACGTAAAGTTCGTTTTTGATTTCAAAAAGCGTACTTGCTATCAATTTTGGGCGACTTTCAGCCCTTTTGGGTACTGCGCTTCAACTTCAACGTCGGCCGACCAATCGATCCACTCTATTAGGTTGAGGTTCAATAGCGAGCGCATTGAGCTTTTCTCTAACTAATCTACCGCACGACGCCCTTGATTTCGACGTCGCAGGCGCCGAGCCCCTCTGCCTCCACGCGCATCGAGCCCACCACTCGACCGGGGTGCTGGAAGCTGAGGGCCACCGTGACGATGGTCGCCAGCCCCGGAGCCAGACGCGCGGCCTCACGCTGGTAGCTGGCTTCGGCGATACTGGCGTCGAACCCTGCGCTCGTGGCGGCCACGCGATTCACTCGGAAGCGCTCCTGTTGGAACCCGACGTTGCGTACACGCACGGGGAACAGGTACACTTGGCCAGCATGCAGCGTACCTAGGACAAGTGCCGGTGGCGAGACCTCCGCTGCAAACGGCTGAAGAGTAGAGGACACGACTGGTAGTCGAGCTGGTGATACCGCTGGAGCGATGCCGAGGAGGAGATCGTTCGCCTTCTTCTGCTGCGAAGGCGAGCCAGACTGCGGTGTTGGGAGATGCTGCCGTTGCTGCTGGTCTCGATCTTGTTCGCTATCCTTCTCCCATGAGATCTCAGCGTACGGCGCTAGCGACAAGAGTTCCGTCCCGTCCACCTGTGGACTATCGTTACTGCTTTCTGGAGGATTGGGATCGGTCTCTCCGCCTTGTGGCTCAGTAGCACTGCTTCGCTTGGATGGAGAGCGCAGGCTGGCAGTCGTTGGCCCCGCGAGCTTCTTGAATGGGGAGCAGGGCGGTGTGCTGGTCTTTTGACTGCGCGCGGCCAAGCGCGAGAGTGCCGCTAGCGTCTTTTCGTCCGAGAGGTCCACCCCGACACCTTTACGAATGGACTCGCGGGCGGAGACTGCTGACGACGTTGGAGTCTCTGGTTTCCCAAACGTGGCTGATGAACGGCAGGACAGCGACAGTATGGGCGGCCTCTGCGGTCGAGGCGATGGCAGCACGGGAAGTACTGGCACTCGCGTAGTAAGGCGGTACTCCGGGCCAATCAGTGTTTGGATGCCGTATTCCGTGAGCACCCAGCACGCCTTCATACTGGAAGTGAAGGTTTTTCGCCAGATTTGCCCGCCATCTGCTGTCCACTTGCTGTTGTTGTCTCTACCACCTTCAAGAGGCGAGGCCAGCGAACCGATGGGTCCAGACGAAGAGGCAAAAAGCGTCGTGGCCGATAGAGTCGTGTTTGGCGGCGCCAGGATGGACCGATGGCGGTTCAGATTGCCCACGTCGCGCGAGTACTGCATCTTGAAGTCGTTGACTTCCTGCGGGTTGTGTCGCGTGATGAAGTCACGGCCACCCACGAACTTGTTTTTGCTGGAGAGCGATCGGCAGCTGTACGGCTGCATGATCTTGTAGTCGTCGTAGTCGGGGATAGCCATGATCAAGAGCGCGTTCTTCGAGTCCAGCACCGTGGACTTGCGTGTCTTCCGTGCAATTTGCTCCGTGATACTCATCTCGAGCTTCACGGGCGTCGTGCGGCCCCCCGACCGCGACGGAGGCAGTGGCGTAGTTGACGGAGACAGAAGCGTCACTCGTGCGGACGCCTTGCGATGCGTCGGCCACGGCAGAGAGCTACTGCTGCTGGTATTGCTGCCAGGTGACAACAGCAACTTCGCGGTCTCTGTTGCCAAGGTGGATGAGGGTGCTTTCATCGTTGCATCCCGTGCGACTGAGTCTGGACTCGTACGCTTTGCTGGCGACAGCATCTTGGAGGACAGAGTCCGTGCTGAGGGCTCTCGGCCAGGAACCTCCGCCATGGCAAGGCAAGCGACGACGCCCTCGATGGTGTAGGTATGTGTGGAGAGAGCGGAGGGACGGGAACTAGAACTGGTCGCGGCTTACATGCAGACCATTCAACGGGATAAAGTGTCTGTGACTGGCTGCTGCCGTCCTTGCATAGCCGCATGTTGTGGCTATTCTAGCAGCTACCTTATCTGTAAAAATAGCAGGGAAGAGTAACGATAGCAGCTTGATGTTTACAGAGTACGCGAAGAGCCGATTAGCAATGCCTTCCACCTCCGTCAGTCGCAGTAGTCTCACTCCAGCGTCAGACTAACTGCCTCTCCAAGCCAGTGCGCTTGAACCTTGACCTGCCTGAGCATGCACCTGCATTTGGCACGTCCACGCTGCTAGTGATCCGACATGAGCGCAACGAGGCCAGCGTGAGACGTCCGTCAGTAGCTCCCGTGCCAACGTTGAGCCAAGCCAAGCTCTCTGGACCAACCATCAGCACAGCAAGCCAAGCGAGCAAGTCACTTCAACGTCGCCGTGGATGCGATATTCCGCCCTCGGATTGGCTAGAAAACGGATCCGTTTCTGCCAATGACAGACACGCGCGTGAGCGCATCTGATTGGTCGAAACTCTGCTGTTCCAGGTTTCAATCGAGGTTTTTCGCGTCTCTCCGAGGTTTTTCCGCTTCACAAAGGGTCACTCCCTCCCTCCCCCTTCCGACCGACGCTCCTCGTTGCTCCACGTTGGCGGTTTGATAGATAAGGAAAGGATTTCTCTGCGGCAAAATGGTGCGTGGATTCACTCTCTTTGCTGCTGCGCATGCGTCCCACCGCGCTCCACACGCTCGCGCCGTGGCACGGACGCATGGAGATGGCGCGTAGCTCCCCGTTACCGTGTCTTACGGCTCTTGGTGCGCTCTGGATGCGTCGGAATGTGCGTTTGTCTCTGACACGTAGGTGGTGCTATCGGCTTCCTTGCTGACTAGAAACGGCAAAGGTACGACCCTCCTTCACGTCTTCCAGCAATGCGCACAGCTTCATGCAGCGCATGTGTGTGTTCATATGCTGACGAGGCGTCTGGCTTGTGTGTGCAGTGCTGGTGGCGCGTCAGTTCGTGGAGATCACGCGGATCCGCCTCGAGGTGTGTATGATGGTGCTTCCGAGGCGATTGGCCTGCTTTCTTCGAGGCTCCTGGGTTCATAGAGGGCCTGAGTATTGAACTGTGCGTTCTTGGGCTTGCGTGGATGCGATAGGGACTGCTGACGGCGTTCCCAAAGCTGCTGTCGAGCGGGTCGCGCGAACACACGTTCATCGATACCGAGAGTGTGCGCTACGTGTACCAGCCGCTGGAGAGCTTCTTCGTGCTCATCATCACCAACAAGACCAGCAACATCGTGGAGGACCTGCACACCATCCAGCTGCTGGCGAAGCTGGTGCCGGATGTCTGTGCGCCGCTGAGCGAGGCGTCCATCCGCGACAAGCAGTTCGAACTGATCTTCGCGTTCGACGAGCTGATCACGGCCGGCGGCCACTCGGAGAACATCAATGTGCCGCAGATCCGCGTCAACATGGAGATGGAGAGTCACGAGGAGAAGCTGCACAACATGATCCTGGAGAGCAAGCGCGCGGCCGCCAAGGACGACATGAAGCGCCACACGGCGCGCATCAAGGAGGAGCAACGCGAACGTGCGCGGATGGAGCGTGCTGGCATGGGCGGCGGCAGCGGCGTCGGCTTCGGCTCGCAGAGTTCCTTCGGCAGCTCCTTCGGCAGCGCGTTCGGGAAGTCACCGCGTAGTGGCGGCAGCGACGGCTTCCCCAGTTCGCCCGCGGCGGCCACATCTCCGTCCTCTTACAACAGGCCGGAGCCAGTGGTGTCCAAGGCGTCGGGTATGAAGCTGGGCAGTTCCAGCGGAGGAGGCATGGGACTGGGCGGCGGCAAGACCAGCAGGTCGTTCATGGACGCCATGGCGGCCGAGGACGACCTCAAGGAGATCCCGCCGATGAGCGCGGCCGTGGAGCCGACGGCGAAGCCCGAGGTCGCGGCGGCTGTGAGCAACGAGCCGATCGGCGTCGTGGTCGAAGAGAAGATGACGGTGCTGCTGACTCGAGACGGCGCGCTGGAGCAGCTGGAGGTCAAGGGCAGTCTGTTCGTGGCGGTGAACGACCCGAGCGCCGCTTGTTGCCGTCTGAAACTGCACACAGGTGCCGTGGAAGGCCTGTCTTTCCAGACGCACCCCAAGGTGGACAAGAAGCTGTTCGATGGGGAGGCGGTGCTGGGGCTGCGAGACCCGTCGAAGCCGTTCCCGACGTCTCGCGTGGCGTTCCTGCGGTGGAGCCTGAAGACGCAGGACGAGGCGATGCTGCCTCTGAACATCACGTGCTGGCCCGAGGAGGAAGGCAACGGCAAGATGAACGTGAGCGTCGAGTACTCGCTGGACCGCGACATGGTGCTGGACAACGTGAACGTCCTGATCCCTCTGGGCGCGACGGACGCCCCCAACGTGGCCAGCGTGGACGGCCAGTACCAGCACAACTCGGCCGAGGGCTCGCTCCTGTGGCATCAGGACCAGATCAGCTCGGCGTACGTGGACAATCGCTGACTTGTCCTTGGTGATGGCATGAACTGACTCTTGTTTGTGGCTGACTATGGACAGGAACAACTCGGGCACACTGGAGTTCTCGGTACGCGGCGACAACCTGGACGCGTTCTTCCCCATCTCGGTCTCGTTCTTCTCGCGCAACGTGTATAGCGCCGTGGAGGTGGAGGCCGTGCAGAAGGTCGAGGACGGCTCGGCCGTGGCCTTCGGCTTCGAGAAGCTGCTGTCCACGGACTCGTACCAGATTGTTTAGAACCCTCGCGTCCTCGACGAAGCAGACAGGGTACGGGTGAATGTCCCTCCATGCCTGTCCGCTTCCTCTCTCCCTTTACGCTCGTAGTGCTCAGCCAACATGTCGTCGGCCTTCTTCACGCTGCCAGGACCCAGAAACAAACAAGCAACATGGATGGCGTTTGGTGCGATGCTCTTCCTGGCGTCTATTGGGTTGGACTCACTTTTATGGCGTGGCGTTCGGGCGAAACACTTGCGGCTGCGACCCGCGCAGTAGATGCTCGGTCTTGCCGCGAAGACAGCGCTCCAGCAGTCGCTTGGCTTGCGCGCACTCCTTCATGTCCTTCTTCTGCTCCCCCACGGCCTTTACGCAGACGCCCCACTCCACCAGCGGCTTCTCGCAAAGCGCAGCGCTCGCGCAGTACAGATACTCGGCGTAGAGCAGCTTGGGCGTCTTGTTGGCGGCTCGAGCTGCGCCTGGCGCCTCCGCTTCTTCCCCTTCGCCAGCAGGCCGCTCGATGCTCATCATGGCCTCCAGCGCGCCGTCACACGAGCGCAGGCGGCGGTACTGCATGGCGACGCGGCGGTCCGTGTCTAATGCGCGCTGCTCGCGCTCTCCCAGTGTGCCATCGCGCAGCATCTTCACGGAGCAAGCAGAGCAATGCAGGAAGGAGGTTGGTTAAGCAATGCATGAGGATGCCAGTACTGGGGCTTTAGTGGGTCCCCGAAGACCGGGAGAGCGGGAGCAGCGGCGCAAGATGCATGGGAAGACGTGCGCAGCGACTGCAGGGGGAGAAGGTACCTCGTGGAGCCGCAGCGTGGACAGACACTGCGGCAATTTGGCGTCATTCATCGTCGTCGCTTTGACCTTGGTTGGCCGACCTCAAAGCGATGGATGGAATTGGTTAAGTGACGTCGTTTAGAAACCGATCGGGTTAAAATCCGGTCACGTGATGTGAAAATGGCTGGACAATCCAACTGATATATATCAGCAATTGCAACGTCGAGGCAGTTATGCTAGATAATGGACCGTGACGCGTGCGAGTGACGCGCGATCCGAGGGCCTTCGCCGTCGTCGTCATCACTGTCCACGTCGTAGTCGTCATTAGCGCCATTGATGGTGACGCGCACGGGATGGTCCAGGCTGTTGATGTTCATGTAAGGCTGGCGACCCCGACTGAAGACGCGACGGTAGAGGTACGCGAGCGTCAAGATGATCACCATGGCGCCGGAGCTCATGATGAGGTACCCGAACTGGAGCAGCGAGGAAGGAGCGTCCTTGTCCTGCACGCCCGAGCCATTGGAGGCCAACGCTGTGGTGCCTTGAGTGCTGCTGGATGGGGACGGCGCAGGTGTGGAGACCGGGGGGTTGGAGGTTGCTGTGCCTTCGTCACCATCCGGGGCCTTCATCTCATCGTCCAGCGTCGTATCCACCTCCTCTTCATCAATGTCTTGGTCGTCTTCGTCGCCTTCGTCTCCTTCGTCGACCTCTCCCGCCTTGTTGTCATCGTCATCTTCGTCTTCCTCGTCCGCGTCAGTGTTTACCGGTGCATTCGTGCTGGCAACTCCGACTGCAGTGACGCTCGGCGTTGGCACCGACGTCGATTCAGTACCAACTTCGACTTCACTGTCCTGTTCATCGCTCACAGTCGACCCGGTGTCGTCGTCATTGTCGTCCTCTTCGTCATCAGCTTCTGGCACTTTGACAGTGTCGTCACTGTCTTCGCTCTTGTCGTCACCGACCACGTTGGCGTCCGAGGCTGAGGCACTGCCTGCATCGCCCCATGCAGATGCAGCAGATTCAGTGGCGTTGGTTGAAAGCGCCGTTGCATCATCCGAACTCTCCTCTGAACTGTCTTCGACCTTCGCTGTTTGCACTGTGATCACCTGCAATTCGAGCAAAGCAATGCGTCAGGGCATAGCTCGCCACCACTTCTACGCTCGTGTATGCAACGCGTACCGGAGACGTCCATTCGAGTGCCGTCTTCACTCGGTGGCCATTCCATTCAAAGTCCCAGCTGGGGTTCGTTCGGGCGTTTACGAGATGCGATTGCGGTGGGACGCGTGGGGAGGGCGCGTCATCGCCGGCGTCTTGGACAGTCCAATCCTGCATGCAAGCCGAATTAGAACAGCGATAGAAGGTAAACCGCTAGGGAGAAGGCTCGACTGTACCTGATCGACGGTCGCAACTGCTCGAACGTACAGCTTCTCCGACGTCACGTTGCCCAAGTCGAGGCATGTGACGAACAGCGACGTGCCCATGGTGTCCACATTGGCCGCTTCGGCTTGCGGCGAATCGGACGAAAACTCGTAGAAGCGTCTCGTCGTGCCCTGCTGCGTCGCGGTCTCCACCAGAATCGTCTCCTCCTCGAACGTGGCGCTGGTCGACACCTGCACGTGCGTGCTGTCCACCGTGATCGCACCCAGCACTTCCCACGCGATCTGCAGCTTGGACAGCGTCGGGTCGACGACGCTGCACTGCGTGGCGTTGCACGTCGCCACCTCATTGCGCTCCCACGCCTGCAAGCCGCAGCCCATCTGCGTAACCTGGTCAACCTCAGAGTCCGTTGTGTACATGCTGGCCGCCGGGAAGTCCTCTAGCGACGTCTGACCCTCAGCCACGTCGGATCCAGCTGCTTCCACCCACCGCAGCATTGGCTGCACCATCTCGATCATCATCAGTGCGAGGCGCACGTTGCGAGGCACATGACCCACGACCTCATCGCTCTCTTGCGTCCGGAAGAAATCGACGTTCGCAGCGTACAATTCACTCTGAAGACCGAGGTCCTTCGCCTCCGGCTCTTTCTTGTGTGACGTCTCCACCAGCATATTGAACGCGCGATGTGTGATGTTGTTGTACACCGTCTTGTCCTTCGGATAGCCGCCGAAAGTCGTGGGTTCACACGGACGGAACGGCTGCGAGGCCGTGGTGTAGAACTGGTTCTCCCATGAAGCAGCGTAGCCCCAGTCCTCCATGCCGCCGGTGACGCCGTAGACGATGTCGTTCATGGTGCCTGTCGGATAGAGCTTCCCATCGGGGAACACGCCGGCGAAGTTGGCCAGCGTGTGGGCCACCTGGAACTGCGCCATGTGGTCCGGCGACTTCTCGCTTTTCGTCGAATCGCCATTCAAATAGTGATCCGGCGATCCCCATTCGTAGGAGACGGCGCGAGTGCCGCCGTGGAACGTCACGGCCAATTGAAACACGTGCTCGCGCCAGATCTCGTTCACGACGCGGGACGTCATGGTCTGCATGCACTCCTTGCCTGAGCGCATGTAGTTGTAGTCGCGATTCGGATCTATGCTCAGTTCTTCGCGATGATCATGTGCGTATCCGTACGCGTTGGTCATGGGCGTCACCAGCACATTCCTCGTGTTCACGAGCTCACGAACCCATCGCTGGGTACTTAGCGTCGGCTTCAGAGAGTCGTCAACCGCATAGGCAGAAGCTGAATGCGCCATCAACGCAATGAGCTCAATTGCCGCCGCGGGGCCTACACGTTCGTTGCCATGCAGCGCTCCACTGATGAACACTTCGGGCCGCTCCGGGTCGTTCGCTAGCGTCGAGTGGTTGGTCAAGTGCACCACGAACTGTTTGCAAGGCGCTACGGTCTCAGCTTCGTCGTCGTCCATACACTCCAGCTCCTCTGGATACGGCAGATCGTACGTTTCCTGAGCCACAGACACGTGGACGACGTCTGGGTACGTGGCGTTCAGCTCCAGCAGGTAGCGCGCCATCTCAGCGTACGACCGGTACGCGATCGGCGAGGACGAGGCGGAGACGGGGACGGAGATGGCATGGGCTAGCATCGTAAGCGCCAGCAGGTAGCACGAGGCCGAGCGTCGCGTCCACATGACGGCGCTCCCAGTGGTCGTCGCTCAGCGTGGGGTGTTTCGAGTGTGTTCTTGCCCGATCAATCGCTTCAAAAGCCGTTACTTAGTCGGGAGTTAGGATTGGTTACGGAAAACAGTTGTGCCCGCGGAAATGGGTATTTTACATGAGTGGATGACTGGGTGAATGGATAAAACCTCATTGAAATACGTGGACCTGTGCACAGTTTGGGTGGTAATGCAATGGCGCGATCGATGGTCTTGTCTGTCCATGCCGCGCCGCGTTCGCTAGATCGTCGCGACAGCTCCGCCGTTTAAATATGTGCAGCTTGCCGCGATGCGGGAGATCTCGTCGGTCTGGTGCGAGAGTTCCAGGTCCAGGTGGTCTGGGCAGAAGCCGCCACCCACCACCCACTTCTTGCAGTAAGCGTCCGAGCACTTCTTGCCTCCGCCGTGTGCTTTGCAATAGCCGCCGCCGCGGTCCACAGCAGTGCAGCCTTCGTGCTTGCACTTGGTGCCCCCGCCGTGGCGGATGCAGTAGCCGCCGCCTTTCTGCATGTTGGCGCAGCCTTCGTGCAGACAGCGCTTGCCGCCACCATGCGTCTTGCACAGCTTGAAGTTCTGCGCCGCGCGGTCGCAACCTTCCACACTGCACATGAGCTTCCCACCGTGGCCGCGACAGCGCTTGTTCACCTGCCGGATCTTATCGCAGCCATCCACGACGCACTTCCTCCCGCCGCCATGGGCAATGCAGTGGCCGCCGCCCAGGTCGTATTTAGGACAGCCAAGGGTCTTGCATCGCTTGCCAGGACCCTTGTGCTCAAGGCAGATGCCTCCGCCGATGGCCCAGTTCTTGCACTTCTCGGCCTCGCACTTCTTGCCACCGCCGTGGCGCTTGCAGAAGCCGCCTCCGCGGTCCACCTTGGTGCAATCCTTGGCCTTGCACTTCTTGCCGCCGCCATGCGAGATGCAGTAGCCGCCCCCAATGTCGCGCTTCTTGCAGCCCTCCTGCTGGCAGAACCGCCCGCCTCCGTGGGCCTTGCAGTAGCTACAACAACAGCAGCACCGCACAGAAATGTTAGCGCTTTGCCTCCTGCTATTCCCAGAGCCATCGCTGTACCCACCCTCCTTCCATGCGCTTGTTCTCGCAGCCCGTGATAGGACACAACGGTTTGCCGCCGTGGCCTGAGCAGTAGCCGTAGCCCTGAACCTGCTTATCGCAGCCGTCTTGCTTGCACTTCTTCCCGCCGCCGTGCTTGATGCAGTAGCCGTTGCCCTGGTTAAACTTGCTGCATTTGGGTTGTTTGCAGAACTGACTGAACTTGTGGATCGCGCAGCGGCCATCCAGTCCCGTGGAGGCACGTGGGCAGCGGGCGCGCTTCTTGCCGTAGTATCGACAGCGGTTCTTGGCAGTGACCGGGACCTCCTCGATTTCAGCGGCTTCGTCATCGCGCTGCCCGTCGTCCACACCTGAGTGCATCTGCAGCACCACGTCACCGACTGACGCAGCCGCCACCTCATCCGCCTCCACTTGGGCGACCACCACGGCTGCAGCCGCCTCCGCGTCCTTCTGCTCCTGCTCGTCCTGCGCCAGCAGCATCCGCGCGAACTCGGCGCCGTCGTGATCCAGCTCTGGCAGTCCATCGGCTCCCACAAAGGACGTGCGGAAGTCCAGATCCGCCGCCTGCGCCGCCGACAAGTCGTCTATCAAAGAGACACGAGGAACGCAAAAGAAAGCATTAGCAAACGCGCCGTCTTCGCTAGGCCCGTATGTTCTCCACGCAGACGATAGAAGTCAGGCGATAAAGGCGTCACCTACTTATCGCTGCCTGGATATTCGTGTCGTCCGGCCGCATCCCGCGTAAGAAGCGCAGATAGTCGTTCTCCGGGAGCTCCCGCTCATCCGACTCGGGCAGCTCCCGTTCATCCGTCGAGTCCATGGCTTAAAAACGCCGACTCGAACCGCCGCAGACGCCGCACGAAAGCTGAAAGCGATCGGAGCACGTAGCACACCCGGCGCACACGCGTGGAAGGGCGAACGCCGGTGCCTGCCGCGCCAATTCCTCCCTCGACGCTCTCGATCAGAGCAATGCGCTCGCCGTCGCTTCTCCTTCCGCTCTTTTCCAGCTTTGCGGGTGACGGACAACCCAGAACTTCAGTGACCTCAATTGAGCTAAACGATTGGCTGTAATGGCAGAACAAATCAAGAGAACCCTTCTTTTCCACCAATGAGACCGACATTTTCGTTTCCATCAGGTCAAAATCCGCATCTGTTCCCGCGCATTTGGGTGCAACATTTGGTCGTGGAAGTTTTTATGGAAGCGGGTTTTTCCTTGGCTGACTGCTGCCGTTGTCGATTTTCACCCAGCCTCGTAAAACCCAAATAAACGAGTGGGCTTTACTGCGGCACCCACTTCGAGAAAGATGAGTGTACCGGTACCGGTGCATTTCAGTTCAGTCGTACCGGTACTACACTTCCGTTCACTGGCACTTCCAATCCTAACACGCGTTACATATCGCTAGCCGTTGGTTGTTACAACAGTTCATTCCCGTCCGCCCTGCATCCATCCATCGCCAGAAGCCAATCACGAAAAGCAGCAGTGACGATGGCGGCCGTCGCGGAGATCAAGCAGCTTGAGGCCAAGATCAAGGAGGACGTCAAGCAGATCAATGGTACGTCCGCCTGCAAGAGAAAGCGGCGCTGCGTATGCGCCACGTGCCACACCTGTAGTGGCCGTGTGGGCGTCTGTGCATGCAGTGGAAGCTGATGCTTTTGGTTGGTTGGTTTGCATCTGTGCAGAGCTGCCCAAGATCGCCAAGGCGCTCAAAAACGAGGACAAGGCGGTAGCGCAGGCGGCGATGCAGGGGATGCGCCGGGTACTGCTGTTCTTCCTGGAGAAGGGCGACCTCCAGGCCAAGGCGTCGGAGCTGGACAAGGCCAAGAAGTCCAAGGCTGGCAGCACTCAGGCCATCGACACGTTCCGTCGCTGGCTCTGGGGAATCTACGTGGCTTTCATCAAGGAGATGCTCGAGTGGCTGGGCGACGCCGACGCCGACAGCAACCTGCGTGTGGGTGCATTGCGTACGCTCATGGAGTTCGTCTCGCGCGAGGGAGAGCTGCGGCCGACGGGGACGAGCAATGCAACTGTGTTTGGCAACGAGACGTTCATGCGTGTGGTCCAGGAGCTGGCTGGCACCGACAAGCTCAAGGGCGAACTGGCCAGTGTGTTCAAGGGCGAGTATGTCGCCGCCTATGTGGACGTGCAGTACTATATGGTGCGTCCGTCTGCCTGCTCTTTGATCCGCTTTTTGCTGGCGCTTGAAATGGTGTTAGCGTTGATTAGCTTGTACTAACGGCGTTCGGTTCCTTGTACTCGATGTATGCTGCCGCTGTTGTGCTGTGTAGCTCAAGAACCTGGCGCAGATCCTGGAGAGCGCTCATTCCGAAGAGGAGAAGGGCCAGACGGAGGAGTTCGTCTTGGTCTCCAACGCCCTGCGACTGCTGGCGATGGTGCAGATGCCTGAGCAAGCTGACGATATCACGACATTCCTGGTAGAGCCCAAGGGCGCAACCGCCAACGCTGGAAATCTACCCGAAGACGAGCTGGTAAGCAGCGACGACGATAGCGATGACGAGGAGGAAGAGGTGCTGGCTGTCACGGGAGCCAAGCGCAAGGCTGATGCTGACTCCAAGACGAAGAAAGCCAAGAAGGCGAAGGGTCTGCGCAGTGTGAAGCAGCACCAGCACGCGTTCAGTCTGGCGTGGATCGCGACGCTGCGCCTCAAGCTGCCGCAAGCCGCGTACAAGAAGGTGCTGGTGCAGTTGCCGGACGAGATCATGCCGCATCTGGCGAACCCGCTGCTACTCGCGGACTTCCTCACGGACTCGTACAACATCGGCGGCGTCACGAGTCTGCTGGCGCTCAACAGTCTGTTCATCCTCATCCAGGACTACAACTTCGACTCGCCCGACTTCTACAACAAGTTGTACGCCTTGCTGGACGACCCCTCGCTGCTCACAGCCAAGCAGCGCGGCCGCTTCTTCGGCCTCTTGGACCTCTTCCTCTCGTCCACGCATCTGCCGGCCTACATGGTGGCGGCCTTTGCCAAGCGACTCTCTCGGAGCGCGCTCACGGCCGAGCCCGGGGCCATTTTGTTCATCATTCCCATGGTGTACAACCTCATCCTGCGGCACAAGGAGTGTCTGCAGCTAATCCACCGCACGGGCGCGTTCTCCGCGGCGGAGAAGGCCTCGAAGCGCCGCGAGGAGCTGTCGAGCAGCTCGGCAGTGGACGCCGCCGCCAAGAAGTTGTCGGGCGAGAAGACGGACATCGTGCTGAAGGACGGCCACGACCCGTTCGTGAGTGAGGAGCAGGACCCCATCAAGTGCAACGCTCTGCAGAGCTCGCTCTGGGAGCTGCACACCATGAAGCTGCACTACAACGCGGACGTCGCGCTCAAGGCGCGGATGTTCGAGGAGAAGCTGCGCCACCAGTTCCTGGACCTGGACGACTCGCTGGACATCACGTACAAGAGTCTCTTCGACCAGCAGCTCAAGCGCAAGGCGAAGGGCAAGGTGCCGCTGGCCTTCCAGCCCTGCAAGGCGCTCTTCGCGACCGGCGATGATGACGAAGCGGAGCACGAAGATGTGTTTGCCCAGGTGTTTGAGCTTTAAACGCCTCCGCCGGCCTTGCACAGCTAATATATCCCATAGACTGCGTTCAGAAACCCACGTCTCGACCATGAGCGAACATCCTCGCGGGCCGAAACCATTCACAACGCGCTCGTTTGCCTCATCGAGGGCTACTGAGGCACTCTTCGAACCAGGAGCAGGTGGGGGTCGCTTCCTTATTTGCTGCTATGGATAAGTCCCAGTCACTACAGGTGTCCTTTGGTTTCCAGCGGTGTGCTTTGCGCCTTTCTCCAAAGGTGGCAGCAACTTGAAGCATGCGGCGTAAGCAAAGCGGACCCCAAGGTGGTGGCAGGCGACACGACGAGCTGGACAGACTGGCAGGTAGGTGGGGTGGATCACTGGCTGCTTGCCACTCGTCGTCTGGCTCGGTTTCCTGGGACCACAGAAGGCTCGAGGCGTTTGTTATGCGACGCGAAGGATGACGTGAATGCCGCTGTCGCTCTCCACCAACTCGCTCAAACCGCCGACTTTCAGCGCGAACGCCGCCTCCTCGAACGACGGAGTCATCTTGCCGCGCGTGAAAGGGCCCAGGTCGCCGCCGCGCTTGGCACTACACGGGGAACGAGCCACAAAGAGCATCGAGATGGTGCAGTGAGTATATCATCCGCCAGGCAGAGCTCTGGCAGCGACCGGCTGTCCCCCTAGTGAGCCCGGGAAAGCGACGCAAACGCACCTGCTGCAGTCACTCTCCTCCTTCGCAATCTCTTCGAAAAGCGCGCGCAGTGCTTCGAGTGGTCTCTGTGTGTGGTAGAGATCCGGTTGGTCACATGGATGGACGGAGGGGTATGAGCCCTTCCTGCTACCAGCTCGCACGATAGTCCTGCTACCCGGCACGTACATCTGGGTTGGCCTTGGCGCACGCGACCAACTTGTCGCGGATGCCGCCGGCCTTGGCCTCCGCCACCGCCTTGCTGCGAGTGATGGTCTCTTGTCGCCATGACGACGGTCTCCTGGACCCGGCGTGCTTCACCAAGATATGCAGCGCCTAATATCACGAGCGAAACCCACCGAGCACGAGAAATCAGGACCCACCCCACCCTCCTCGATAACGCACTGGAGCTCACTGCACCTGCACTGATTCCAGGTCGGAGTCACCACCGACTGCAGGCCGCGACTTCTTCCGATCGGCGTGTGCGGCCGCGGCGCGGTGCCGGAACTCGCGCTCCTTGGCGTGCACGTGCGACAGCTTCCACGTCTTCTCGCCGCTCTTCACGTGCAGGAAGTACACCTTGTCGGGGCGGCTCTTGCTCTGCACCTCCTTCCAGCCGCGCGGCAGGTCCTTGGCGGTCTGGCTCATGTTTCGCTCCCTCGGTTTTCTTCCTGCTGCGAATCGATGACCTCACGACAACCAGCAGAAAACCGGTTGGTACCGGTAGTGTGGGTTTGAAAACAAACGGCTCGTTTTATGACTGTTATTTACGGGAAATATGGAGCAGCAGAAAGGACGTGCCGTATTTATCGTCTACAACGTTGCACGTCACCTCCGCAAGAAGGTCATGCTGTCATCGGTGGACGCGGTGGGGGCTTGGCGGCGGTATGCCATCCGCTCCTCGTCTGCCTGCACCAGAAGAAGCTTATTTGCTTTCTGCAATGCGGTCGAGGAGAGATTGGCCTGCTCCCAATCTGCCTGTAAAGCATGTTGCATCGATGCAGTGTCGGTCAAGCGTCCACATCCAGTTCTCCTGCCGGTACCGAGCTGGAATCCAGAGGATTTGCAGCTATCCCACGCTTCCCTACCACGCAGCATGCGTGCATTGCATGGTCACGCATGCTGGCGCCGCGCTCGAAGAGGCCAGGACATGCACGCTGCTAGTACGTCCGTGTCGGGACGGGATGGCTCTGCAGGAGTCGATTGCTTCTGTCCAGCGTCGTCCCGATCAGCAAGTGGTCAACCCAACAGCCCCACGGCCTCGGGACGTTAAGCTGGAGCTGACACCGGAAAACGAGAAACGACGCCGCGGAGCCGGGCTGGGGTGAGTAATGGCGTCCGCTGATAATCACGAGACGCGGATGGGCGCCTTGCAACCCGCCAGTTGACGGGGACTCTGCACCAGCCATTCCCTGTGTTTGCTGATGAGACGGCCGCCTCTCTCTCTCTCTCTCTCTCTCGGTCTCCGTGGGTTTGACAGGCGTGGCAAGTGGCTCGTCAGGTCATGGACGTGCGGACAAGATCCGGCTGTCGGACAAAGCGCGACGGAATTCGTGTGGAGATTTGTATGGCACGGACATGCATAGCAGCGCGAGAGCAAGAGATCCGGAGCGCTGTCCGATCTCGCTGCATCGGGGATCTGACGACGCTCCCTTCTGTGCACTGTTAGGTTTGAGCCCGCAAGCGGCCAATAGCGACTTACTTGAGCACGTGCATGACGCGCAGGCTGTTCGTCGGTCGATTGGATGGTCGCGTAGGCCCGTGGGAACGCAGCGTTTCGCCAGCTGCTCCCCGTTCCAACTGAGCCGCTCGATGGCAGCTCCGCTCTCGCTCGCTCATTCTCTTTCGATCCTTGCAAGTGGCAAGCAGCTTCAAAGCTCCCGCTTGCATCGGATTGTTTGCAGCAGCAATGGAGGAGAAACGTACAGTCTTCGGCGCCGGCCTGTGGCGCACCAAGCCGCTGGCAGTGATCCAAGCCGAGGAGAACCAGCAGGACATCCCGCGCACACTCACGCTCTTCGATCTGTGCTGCATCGGCATCGGTGGCACCATCGGTAGCGGCATCTTCTCCACCGCCGGGTCTATCATCTCGGAGACCGCCGGCCCTGCGGCTGTCGTGAGCTGGCTGGTCGGTGGCGTGGTCTGCTGCCTCAATGCGCTGGCCTACATGGAGCTGTCTACCCGCATCCCGTCTTCGGGTAGTACCTACGCTTACGCCTACCACACTATCGGCGAGTTGCCGGCCGTGGTGGCCGCGTGGCTGCTCACGCTCGAGTACGCTGTGTCAGGTGCCGGCGTGGCCCGCAGCTGGGGAGACAAGGTGGAGGAGTGGCTGCTGCTCGACTACCCCGACAAGGACTTCCACTGGCTCAACCTCCAGTCCGCCAACATCCTCGGCGGACTCATCCAGTTTTTGAGCATGGTGGTGCTGCTGGTCGGCGTGCGGTTCGGCAAGGCCTTCGTCAACACCGTGACGATCGTCAAGGTGTGCGTCGTGTTCTTCATTATCATTGCGGGCTTCGCGGCCCTGGACCCGGACAACCTCTCGCCCTTCATCCCTGCGCGCGCCGAGTTGGACGGTGCCATGACTTTCGGGTCGCAAGGCGTTATCACAGGCGCCTCGCAGGCGTTCTTCGGCTACGTGGGCTTCGACGAAGTCTGCTGCCTCGCCGGCGAGACCAAGAACCCCAAGAAGATCATGCCCACCGCCGTCATGGCCGTGGTCATCGGTACCATGGTACTCAGCTCCCTCTGCTCCCTTGTGCTGGCCGGCATGGTGCCTTATCTGGACGCTAGCAGCTTCGGCGATGGCTTCGAGGGCCACGGCTGGAACTGGGCCGGCACGATCGTGCGTGCCGGTGAGGTGGTGACGATGCCCGTCGTGGCGCTCGTCGGCTTCCTGGCACAGCCGCGACTGAACTACGCGTTGGCCTGCGACGGCCTCATGCCGCGCATCTTCGCCGAGGTGGACGCCAAGGGCAACCTCTTCAAGAACACGCTCATCACCGGCCTCTTCTTCACGGTCATCGCCTTTGTGGTCCCGTTCGATACTCTCTGGGACATCGTGAACTTCGGCGTCATGATGTCTTTCATTGTCGCCAACGTGTCCTTGGTGCTCGTCCGCATGAAGCCCAAGTCTCCCAAGCTGTCACCGCTCCTGGTGGCGGCGCTGGTCGTGTCCGCGGGACTCACGGCCTTCCTGTATCAGGAAGGCTACGAGAACAACTCGTCCACGGCGTGTCTAGTGCTGGCCATTATCTTCCTCGTCGTCAGTGTAGCCATCTCGGTCGCGCTCTTCGTCAAGTGCTCGCAATCCGCCAACGCGCCTGGTCTGTTCGCTGCGCCTCTCGTGCCGTTCATCCCTGCGCTCTGCATCCTCGCGGACTGGTACATGATCGCACAGATCGGCCACTTGGCACTGGGCCTCAGCTGCGCCTGGATGGGCGCCGGCGTGATCTCGTACTTTGCCTACGGTTTCTGGAACGCGGAAGCTCGCCATGGCTGGAGCCAATTGCTGCGTCTGAGTCTGCCCAGTCGCCACGACAGCCTTGCGGCTCCCATGCTTTCGGTTGAGGAGCTGGTCGCCAAGTCTCCGATGACCAAGCTCTCCATCGACGACCTCGCCACCAGGAGCTGATCGCCAAGCCTTCGATGGCCAAGCTCCCATCGACGCCTCGCCACCAGGAGCTTAGCTCGCCATCGACGACCTCGCCATCAAATAGACCACTGATTTCCAACAAAATTGCATGTCGTGTCTCATGGCGAGCGCATCTCCCTTCCTGGGTCACACCTACGGAAATCCCACATGTATTTCTAGCACACCTTCTAGAACGCACCACAATTCCGGATCTGGCGCGCCGACCCCTTCGACCAGTCCACCCAAGACGAAACAAGGCAACATGGAGCAGCTGCAGGAGCTGAGCTTGGTCTCCAAGGTGTGCCAGGAGCTGGAGAACCACCTGGGCATGAGCGACAAGACGCTGGCCGAGTTCGTCATCGACCTGGTGCGT
>MBAC02006272.1:0-13554 GCA_001712635.2 Nothophytophthora sp. Chile5
CCGGCAGTGTACTTGTATACATTATCTGAGATACGCTGCGTGGTACGATCTGAGCTTCATAGTTCTGGTCATACGCCTAGAATCTGAGTTACGTCTCCAACGCGATTTGGTCATCCGCCTTATCACAACTGGTGCGCGTGCCCGGATCTAGGGTAGCGATATCAACCGTGTGTCAAGAATGTCGACTAACACTGATTCAATCGTGCTTGCGTCCGGCGCCGGAAGCAAGAAGCGCACCGAGATCACGCGAGGCGTCCGCAGATCGCAACGATTGCTGGCTCTCGCAAATGAGGTAAAGACGGCTCAAGGTGATGAAGACCATGGAACTTCGGAGCCACTAAGAAGTTCAGCCTCCGAGAGGGTTCCTCGGGCCCTACCAGCTCCCGTACCCCAGGATCTGGTGATTGCCGGAGCTGCTCAGGACGAGACCGTCGTACCAGACACAGCGCAGACACCCAGTGTACTGGGCAAACGAGATCTGGTTCTCCGGAACAACCGCGAAGTGACTCAGCCGATGACGACTGCGTACACTGAACCCCGTGTCGCCCTGGCTCCTGGTGTGGTTCTTCCGCAACCTGTATTGCTGAACGACCACGAAGGAACTCAACGCGCGGGTAATCTGGTCCTGACTGAGCCGTTTTCTCAGCTGATGAGTGTCATCTCAGAAATGGAACCGCTGAGCGATGCAGACGCCCGAGTCTACGGGAATGAACAACTCAATCGGTGGCTGAATACACCGAACTCCCTGATCACCCCTCCTGATGTGGTCTACGATCAATCAGAGCAAGGCTTCGACATGGAGGCCTGGGTGCGTGCAGCATTCAGGACTGGTCAACACCTGACCACTCAGAACTCTGCACAAACTCGAGAGGGTGCATGGGTCCAAGTGCTACAAGCCCAGCGCAGACGCTTGCCGTCTATCTCAGATCCAAGCGCTGTGATGATTTCTCCAATGCTGTTGTCCCCACTGGCCTGTGTGGCTTTACTTCAGACCATGCTGTTGGAAGCTGGATTCGAGTTCATCAACGTAATTCCGATCTGGGAGAATCTACAGGCGGTGTCAGGCGTATCCGAAAGTCAGATCTGGTCTGGAGTGGAGGAGTCGCGCAACCGTCTGGGAGAAGAGTGTCGTGAGTGGCGCAGGCTGATGCGCAATGTGTCATATCACGTGCGTCAACGAATGGAACCACTCCCCGAGATTCCGCCTCCGATTGAATATCACCCGACGGACGAAGACGGCGACTTGCTGATGTCCGAAGATGCAGCCCAGTATCTGGGCAAAGAATTAGTACTGCGCCTGCGCGTGACTGGAACCCGAGGTCGAAGTCCGACATCGAGTGACTTAAGCGAGCCCAAAGCGAAGCGCCCACAATTTACGACACCAGAAGTAGCCCCAGCATTGGCTGAGTCGCTACCCTCCTGGCACCCAAGTACTGATACTTCGGGACGTGATGACAGTATGGGCCCCGGTTCAGACTCTATTCCCAGTTTGGTGGGTCCAAACAGTGCTTCTGAGGCGTCGATGGCTACGGCGGATGTAGCGATGGACCTGTCTGGATTAAGTTCCTCAGGGTCGTCGCTTATGTCCACCACTGACTATCGAGGAGGAAATCACATGCCAGGTCCAGGTCTGGGCGCGATGGTGATGATGGCTCAGGGTGGAACCAGAGACCTGAGCAGCCATGCAAGCACGATAGGGTACCCAATCCCCGTCGCGCCTTACCCACAGCTGAATGCTGTTAATATGAATCGATTGGCCACCTCCGCGAACCCTGCGCTGCAACAACTTCCAGACTCACCGGAACCCGACGGATCAGATCCGTCAGATCAATCAAGCTCAAACCGCAGCCCCAGAGGTTCGAAGTCTTCCAGAAAATCATCTCGCCAGTCAGAGAAATCGGAGCGCTCGGGTCGTTCCTCTGCCTCGAGGACTTCTAGTCGATCCAGAACGGCTGAACTCGCGCTGAGTATGATGAGACAACAAGAAGTTGTTCTGAAACAGACACGCGAAGAAATGACTGCCCAGTTGCGGCTGATGCAACAGCAGTTCCAAGCTGAGAATGCAGAGCAACGCGCCAGGCTGGAAGTCGAAATGCTACGCAATGAAGAGCTCAGGAAAGCCGAAGAGGAGGCGCGGGTGCGTGCCGAACACCAAGCGCAGGAAGAAGCGGAGAAGACTGCATTGCAGGCCAAAATCCGAGCGGAACTTCATCACAGTGAAAAAATTCGCAAAGCCGAGGAAGAAGCGCGGAAGCGTGCGGAGCGCAAGGCGTTGGAGAAGGCCAAGAAACGGAATAAGGCCAAGAAGATTCACACCCAAAGTGCAACTCAATTGCCCTCTGAGAAGTTGCCGCCAAATCCGGACTCAGCCCAGATCCTGCGCCTCCAAGCAGAGTTTGAAGCACAACTCAAAGCGATGCAAGCGGAGTTTGAGCGTGAACGTGAAGAGATGCAGAAAGCTAAGCTTCAACAAGATGAGCGCCTGCGTGTCCTCGCAGCAACGCAATCTGTGTGGAAGCCCGCCGCTCAGAGTGCAAATACGTCTCGTCCAGTCGCAACCTCTCCGGGTTCAACCCCACAGGCTGGGCCGAAAGGGAAGTCGGCCCCTGTGATGAGTCGCTCCCAGGTGAACGCAGACCAACTACATGCTGCTCAGCTCGAGGCGAGTCTCCAGTCGTCGAAAGGAAAGAGTTTGTCTGCGAAAGGGGCGGCTACTTCTAAGCCGACCGGTGTCACTACGCCAATGAAGGATGATAAGTCGAAGAACAGGTCGGACTCGGCTTCAATTACAGGTGCCGAGACTACGCGTGGACGATCTCGTAAGTCTGATCAGAAGAACCCAAAGTCGAGAACGAAGACGAAGTCAAGCCGAGTGCAGGAGTCGTCATCGTCCGACTCAAGTGACGATTCTGAGAAGGGAGACGATGATTGCAGCTCAGACTCTGAGTCTGACTGGGAAAAAGACCTGGACGAAGAGCTCAATGCTGGCCTGAAGACCGGGGCGAATGTGGGTGTGGGTGGAATTCCGTTCCGCCCCTACATCCATTACAACGCGATTGAAGTGTTCGACGAGAATGCTATCCTTGAGAACCGGGTCAACTGGTGGGAAAGGTTTTCGTATGCCGCCGCTTTGGGTATGTGGCCGGGCAAAATGAAGATCCGACAGCTTTGTGGGAGACTCTCCGCACCACTCCGGGATTGGTACATCCAGCTTCCCGAACGTGTACGTCACAACTGGGATCAGCTGTCCCGCGCCTTCCGCAAGGAATACTGCCGTGTTGTGGGATCGCCGTATGAGCGCTACTACATGCTCAAGCTCCGAGAAGACGAGACTCCGAGAGCGTTCTTGTACAGATTGAATGCTGCCGCCATCAAGGCGGACGTGAAATTTCTGAAACCGGCGGCTGATCGCGAACTGCATGTGCGTCGATTCATCAAGAAGCTGAAGGACCAGCGCCTGAAGACTACTCTCCAAGGTCAAGAGTTCACGAGCATTTCTCAGTTGGAGCGCACTCTGAAACGAGTGGAAGCCGTGCAGCGCGAAGATGGCTACGAGACACCACCTACCAAGACTCGCGAATCTCGTTCTGCAAATCTTCAATTTGGACGGTACAAATCTCCGCGCAAGCCAGAGGGTGGACGTGTTTTTTTAGCTCTGGGCGACAGCTCAGACTCCGAATCCGAAAGACATGTCCGGTTCTCGAGCCCAGGAGAAGCAGCTATCGAGACCGTCTCTGCCCACCAGGCACCAGCGTCGGTGAATCCAACGACAATGACAACCGCTGTTCCCCCTGTGGACAATGCCACTCGAGCGCTGACTACTGAAGATGTCTATCGTGTCGTCGAGCAACTCAGTTGGCGCCCGGCCCAGCACTCTGGGTCTGCACCACCATCGCCGCGCCGAGAAAATCCGCACAAGAATATCTTTTGCGAACGCTGTCAGAGATTTGGTCATGCCCCAGAAGATTGCTGGGTGAACATGAAGTGTGACCGCTGTGGCGAACTTGGACACCCTGCCCGGGTGTGTAAACGCCGAGCCTGCGCAAAGTGTGGGGATTTCCATCGCGAAGGGTTGTGTGAGGACTTGACCGCGCTGAAGGCTATGAAAGAGCTGGCGCGTTCGGGAGGCCTCCAAGATCTGCCAGCAGAGATCCGCCAGCAGCTGCTACGTGGAGAGACGATTTCCCCAGGGGCGTCGTCAAACAATTAGGCTCGCTGGGTGGGTGCCCAGTGCGCGACGAGCCGCAAGCCCGGGTCTACTGCGCCCTTGCATATACAGGCCCAAGCCTGAACTGTACAAGCAGTAACCCAAAATGTATATCGACCATTGCACAAGACGACCGTCTTAACATGCTTCCCCGCTTCCAAGAGGAAACCTCAAGATATGAACATGATGCCGGAGCTGATGAACTGGTGGAATTTACGTTGAAACCGGGAGAACGCTATGGATGGTGGGCGGACCACATCTTGGAGGGTGACCATGCAGTGGCATTAGTGAATGGAGCAGTGAATAACCGACGGACCCAGATAATGCTAGATTCGGGGGCGTCTACAAGTATTTTGAGTCTTGATCTCGCGCGCAGACTCAGGCTCAAATTGAAGACGCAATCCCAACTCCGTGTGACGGGGCTGGGAGGGGTGCCAACGTACATCACTGCACAAGCGGAGGTGAAGATAACTTTGGGCGTGCGAGTGGTGTACGTCCTAAATATCTGGGTCGGTAACGTTGGTGACGGTATGGAGTGTCTATTGGGTATGGATTTCATGGTGGCGGCCGGTGTTCGGCTTTGGCCACGAGAAGGCCTAGTGAAACTTCCAGACGAAGAGACAATCCTGCTGGTAGGAGGACCCGAGCTGGAGAGGCTGGGCTCTGACGTGAGCGTCAGTATCCCAGAAACCGTGCGACTCCAGCCGGGCCAAGCGACGAGAGTGGCTATACGGTACGGACGACTTGACGCGGACCAAGTGGTGGTCTGGGCCGGTCGTGGAGAACGTTGGGTGACGCAAGTTGTCTACAGCTCCCAGCGCCGGCCGGTCGCGATCAGAGTTGTTAACATCTCGTCTGCCGAAGTTCGAGTGACGCAGCACACCGATGTCGCTCGACTGGTGGAGACTAACTTTCTGCCCAGAGGAGGGCGATTCGTCCGACCAGGAAGTCGCAAATACCGAGAATGGCAACAACTTATCTATGAGAGTGAGCCTTCGCGGGAGTTCCGCCGTCGTGAAGAAACCGAAGCATGGGAAGCTGAACAAGCAGGACCGCCTTTGGTCGAAAAGCCGACGTACGCCTGGCCAACGAAGATTCTGCATCGTGATTCGCGGCCAGAAACTTCGCTACCAGCCCAGCCTGGCGACGACGAACCCAACCGACGCCCAGAATCGAAAGTGCCGAAGCAGACGTCTAATCCAGCCCCGTCAACTTTTACAGCACGAGAGCAGAAATCTGTGTGGCAAGGGCTGGAAGAAACGAATGATGTGATACCTGGAGACGCAGGAGGTGACGTTTGGGTCATGCAAACAGCTGATGGGCAAACGTCAGGTGGTGGTGTCACCAATCAGGAAGCACAATCCGACCTTGCTCGAATCTTCCCCAGCGTGCAGACGCAGGTGTGCCCTGAAGATCTGAGCTACAAGATGAACTGTGCATATGTGCTGTATGTGCAAGCCGGTGTTTCGGGAAGGAAAGAGGACGAGGCTGTGTACATGCATGACGGCAGCGAATTACTCATCCAACTCCGAGACCAGCTCGCCGTACTCCCCGATCTGAGCGAGCTCAGCCCAGAAGCAAACTTGGACAAAGCCAATATCGGTGAAGGTGGCAAAACCACACCTGAAATGGTGAGCAGACTACGCGCCGTATTGGAACGCCACCGGAGTATATTCCTAGGCGACGGAAATGCTGTCCCTGCCCCTGCCCGAGGGGTAGTCTGCGACCTGGACGTTGGAGATGCGAGACCGGTGGCACAACGTTCGCGCCAAGTGGCTCCACATCTACTGCCGAAGGTATTTGAACTGCTCAAGAAGCTCCTGGAAACTGGGCTCATCGAATATTCTGAGTCCGAATGGGCCTCTCCCATTGTGATCGTGATGAAGAAGAACGGCCAAGACATCCGACTGTGCATCGACTACAGACTGGTGAACCAACTCATCAAGTTGCTGCATTACCCATTGCCGTTGATCGATGACCTATTGATCGGCTTCGAGGGCGCCATGTGGTTCATGAATCTGGATATGGCTAGCGGATTCTGGGCGGTACCAATGACGCAGAGGGCGAAACTGATCTCGGCTTTCATCTGCCCATTCGGCCATTTTCAGTGGGTGCGGATGCCATTCGGGCTCAAGAACGCCCCGCTGGTCTACCAACGAATGCTTAACAACTGCCTTTGGGGATTCGTGAGACTTCCTCCCGAGGAAGAAGCGACGGTAGACATCGAAGTACGCGCGTTTCTGGGTATACACTCAGAATCGTCTGACGCGAGTTCAGAAGAAGAGCTCGTGGTGTTGACCGACAAGATGACAGTGTTCCAACGAAACATACCTGCACCGCCTCAAATGACACCAGTCTTGGGGCGTAGTTCGTATATAGACGACATCGCACATGGCGCCGAGAATTGGGGCCAACTATGTGAAGACCTAGATGCGTTGCTCTACCGGCTCAGATACTGGGGGATCTCTGTGAGTTTGCCGAAGAGTGAATTTGGCAAGTTGGCGATACCGTACCTCTCGCACGAAATCTGCGCTGAAGGTTTACGAGCCACGCCCAAGATCGCGAAAGGAGTGGAAGACTTGCCGTTTCCGTCAACACTGAAAGGTGTCCAATCCTTTCTCGGCAGCCTCAATTACTACAATAAGTTCATCGAGGATCTGCCGGTCATCGCGTCCGTGCTGTACGAGTTGACGGACGAACAAATCCGTCAAGGACGGGATCTGAGCAGAGCCAAAGAGGCGTTCGAGATTCTGAAGAAGAAGATCGTGTCGACGCCCTTGCTGTGCCATCCCGTCAGGAGTAAACCATTTGTTGTCATCATCCATGCTAATCCCTGGGCGGCCTGTGCGGTGCTGGGGCAAGAACATGACGGAGTGATCCGCCCAGTACGCTTTACCGGACGTACGCTTCATGACCCGGAATTGAAGTATCACCCAGCGGAGAAGGAAGTGGTTGCATTGCTGAGGGTGCTCCGAGTATTCTACACTCTGATCGTGGGGTGCCACCTGAAAGTGTATACCCGCTACTCGGTTCTCAGCTGGCTCTTCAAATCCAAGACTCTGGAAGGTAGATGCCTACAATGGGCGGCAATGCTGTCCCCCTGGTCGCTTGAAGTGCACCGGACTGAACGAGACGAAGACGGATTGGCTGCCATTCTGGGCGCGGGGATCACTCCTCGTGAACACTTGGATAAAGTAGCCGAGTCGTTGATCCCGGCCAAGGGGAGGGTCGTCCCCGCTCCCCCCATCAGTCTCGAGATGCTGGAAGAAGACTATGAAGGTTACCTGTTGAGCTTCGATGGAGCTGCGAAACTGATGGACCATCGAGGAAGTTGTGGGTGCATTCTGTGGCAGCTTCCAGACTGGAAGATCGTTGCCGCTCAAGGCTTCTGTTTGGAGGACGTGACAGTGAATGACGCGGAATATCACGGGATGATCCACGGCATCAGGATGGCGATGGAACGCGGCATCTTTGATTTAGTTATCGTCGGCGATTCCAGGATTGCGATCCAACAAGCTCAGGGGTTGATTAATTGCAATCAACCAAATCTGCAGCGGAGACTAAGCGAGTTTGATGACCTTCGGCGTCAGTGCAGATCTGTACGACTGGTACACGTGAAACGCGAATTCAACCAAGCCGCGGACTACGTGACGTCCAAGATGCTAGCGTCTGGGAGGTCCGAGTCGATCGACGACCCCTTGGAGCTATCCCATTTGAGTCAAGTGAACCGCATCCGAGAAAAACTGACGAAGGAATATGAGCCTAGAATTGAGAGCGGTCCACCTGAGTTGGAATCAACCATGGAGAGAGGGGATTCAGAGATCGACCCCCAAATTGTAGCTTCCGCGCCGTTGCCCATGAATGCCCGTATTTGCGCTGTCCTGACAAGAAGTCAGACGCGGGCGGGAGTCCAAAACACGGAAGCTCAAAGCACGGACGCCCAGGGATTAGAGTTGCCCCCCAGCTCGATGGGGCCATTGGAGTTCCAAGCGGAGCGGTGGCGCAGAATCCGAGCGAACCAAGACTCAGATCCGTGGATGAAGAACCTGAAGGCTTTTCTCCGGGGAGAGTTGGCCGCCTTGTCCCGAGTGGAAGCTCAGAATATGGCAAAGATCTCGGACCAATTTGTGTTGGACTCCCGTGAAGTGCTGTATTACTTAAGTAGAGCAACGCCGACACGTCCGAGGAATGCGGAAAGTGAACCTCGATTGGCAGTCCCCATTTCTTTGCGCCCTGACTTGCTGCACTATGTCCACGAAGACTTCCAGGGAGGACATCAAGGCATCACGCGGACTCATGAACGCCTACGCCGGGAGTTTTATTGGCCAGGGATGTACGCAGATGTCGAACACTTTGTGAAAGAGTGCGTCGACTGTGCTACAGCGAAAGGAGGACCTCGAAATCCTGGGCCTTCACCTGGAAATCTGGAACCGTCCCGCCCGTTCGAAGTACTGTCGATGGATTTTGTGACTCATCTGCCCAAGTCTGAGCGTGGCAATACGTTTTTGCTCTTGTTTCAGTGCACCTTCTCAGGGTTCGTGCTGTGCAAGCCTATGAACTCCACAACCGCGCAAGATGTGGCGGAAGCATATGAGGAATGTGTCTTCAGACGCTTCGGAGCTAGTTCTTTGCTCAGACATGACCAAGATCCCAGGTTCATGAGTGAGGTGTTTACGCGGTTCCGCGAACTGTTGGGAACCAAGCAGCGAGCTACACTAGCATATCGGCCACAAGCGAACGGTCAGCAAGAACGGTCAGTCCAGACTGTCGTGCGAAGCATCCGTGCATATGTCGCCGAAGCAGACCAGAGCGACTGGGACGATCACGCAGAACGTCTGATGTACGCGCTGAATTCATCGTTTGATTCAACTCGTTTGGACACGCCGTTCTACTTAGTTCATGGTTGGGACGCACGGGGCACTATCTCAGCGATGCTCGGGCCGCCTCCGACTGCTGTGGACCAGCGAACCGCGTACGAGTGGAGACGGAAGCTTCAGCGTGGTTACGCCTACGCCCAAGCCTGCGCCCACGATCTGCAGAAGCAGGCCAAGTATGAACGATCAGAAGCCCAGACCCAGCGCTGGAAAGCACTCTCAGATCGCTTGAAATCTGGGTTCAAAGTCGGAGATGCGGTCTGGCTGTACCTACCACGAGTTCAACCTGGGCTGAGCAAGAAGTTGGCCCACCTGTGGCATGGTCCTTTCAGAATTGCTGAAGTGCATGACGACTTCCGTGTGAGATTGCAAGTAGAGGACACCGGCTATCGAGTGAAACCTTGGGTTCACATCAGTCGATTGAAGCCACGCGCCCTATTCCCAACTCGACCCTCGGTAGAAGTCCAGGCCTCCGAGGACGATGACTTCGACGCAGCTCTACTGCCTGAAGACAGTTGGGAACCGGATGCACAGAACGATGAGTTCGAAGTGGAAGCTATTCGTGATGTTCGATGGACTAAACGAACTCGTACGTCTCGCAGGATCCGCGAATACTTGATCAAGTGGAAGGGATACTCTGAGCTACAATGGCTTCCCATGACCCAGCTCAACTGTGGCACTCTGTTGTACGAATTCGATAAAGGAGCGAGAGCTCAGGCTCGTTTCCGCGCGATGCAAGCTGGAGATGATCATCCGGAGCCTGGAAGGCACTAGCATGGCTCCCGTGAGTCGTGCCGAGTGTGTTCGCGTGAAATAATATGTTTTATATTTGTGAGAAGACAATCTGTGAACAGATGAAACGCTGGGAATGGCACCTGTGAAAGAACCCAGATCCTAGAGTGAACGTGCACAAGAGAAGGAAGGAGATGAAGACGAGAGCAAGCGCGGAGAATGGATGCCTGTATTGGCAAACGACATACATGCGAGGATCAAAGAAAGACTCAGCACTGCCCAGGGCTTGACTAACCCAAGATCAAGTTCCTGGCACGCTCAGTCGGGGTCAACGCGTGAGAACGCACAGATGGAGCCACATGCTGCAGAAAATCAGCATCTGTGTTGCGTGTAGCCCACTGAGTCCTGATGGGTTCCACCCGATCCAATTCCTCCAACTGAGACTCGAGTGATGAACGAACATCCGAGAAGTGCGGGTCCCGCCAGATCCAGTGGCAAACATAGCGAGGTGGAACCCAAAGTCCGGGTTCCTCCCAAAGACTGGACTTGAAACCTCGAACGCGCTCGAGTCGCGTCTTAGCCTGCGCGAACTCCCTCACGAACCGATCGCGTCGTGACTTCCGATCAAAATAAAGGGCGTTGGACACGTCATCTCTCTCATCGTCGATGGTGACCCAGTGCTGGATCTCCCAAAACTTTCGCGCCTCCACCCTCATGAAGTCCACGTATCGGCGTAAACCCCGAAGAACTTCGGCGGTGAGATCCAGACGACGATGGAAGTATAGTTCGGTCACCCGATCGTCATACATGGACTCCCAGGGCTCCTGGAGGAGCAAGACCTCGTATCGACCCCGATGCCAGCGTGGTTTGAGCTCCTTGTAGTTGGTCTTCGCCGGAGCGTACACTGGGAAACCGACATTCTGAACTGAAGCCCCGCGCGGAATCGCCTGTCGTTGGACCAGGATACCGAGGTGACGCCAACTGCTCTCTGTTGGGGAAGGATCTTCAATCACTTCCAATTCCGCGGGCGTCAAGCGGTCATAATCTTTCGCCGCCAGTGGCGAACGCCGAAGAAGAGAAGACACCCCTTTCATGGAGATCGCCTTCTGTCGCTTAGGCCGCTTGGTCGCGCTCATAGGACCCGCCGCACGCTTGCGAGAGGGTGGTGAAATCTGGAAGTCGCCGTCGTTGGAGTCCCCGTGACTTGACTGTGACGAAAAGTCAGGCTGCCATTCGTCGTTCGGTGTAACATAGGCACTGTTACCAGAAGCTGGATGCGTAGCCAGAGCTCCTAACAGTAACGGGGAAGGGTCCCAGACGGCCGGTACCCCCATTGTGGCACCCTCCAAGTTCGTGATGGCAGCCTGGAAATACGACGAAGGCACGTATCTCACCCAGGGTGTCCCGTCCATTTGGTTCCAGTAGACCATCGACTCCAACATCAAGAGCAGCTTCGAACATCGAAACTGTGTGTGTGCAGCCGCAGGTTGACGCACCAACTCGAGGGCATCCTGATAAGTGGATCCGTACAGCATCAATTCTTGAACGTCTCCGCGAACACTTCCCCAGGTTATGCCCTGCGGCAACAGATCTCGAGCTTGCCGGGATGTCACTGGAGGGATCTCGAGAGAATCACGAGCTCCCTGGACGCCACCCACATATCCTGACGGGCGACGTTGGAGCTGAGCTGGACGGGGAGGTGTCACGCTCACCATATCCCCAGATGTGCCAACACCTGCGCTCGAACCGGTGAGGTCGACAATCGTCAAAGGGGAATGAGACGTCGAGGACAACTCAGCGTTCCGGAGCGACCCTGTGACGCCAATGGCCAGAGCCTTTGCCACTAATTTGCGTGGAAAAATGGGAAAGTCCGACCCAGACCCAGTCGTAGACTCAATACTCGCCACGAGCGGAGTGGAAGCCGTGTTATCAGTGATTGTGAGCCTGGGCACCAACGTGCCCGAAGACGTTGGCTCCGAAGGCCCCGCTTCCTCGGACTTTGCCTCAGTCTCCGACGGAGTTCCCGATCCGCTGCGTTCCGAGAGAGAAGGGTATGGAGCCGGCACGGACACGTCCAAGTCCAAAGCGGTGATGTCGACCCGTGTCCGACGCCATGCCAAAGGTGGATCGCTCCCAACTTGATAATGACGAAGGAGGTCGCGCAAACGCTCCCAGTTTGTGTTGAACTGCGTGTGCTCGTGGAAGAAGTCCAACAAACCCCACGGGTGTGGCAGCCGAGAATTTTGGAGCTGAACTCTGAGATCCACATTGTCAGCTACCGCTGTTCCCAGCTGAAGACGCAATTCAGCGAGCTCGGTAACTAGAGAAGCGATGCGTGCGTCTCGCTCACGTATCGCTGTAGCGTATTCTCCCCGATGCACAGCTTGCAGTTCATCAAGCTGAACCGCGTGTTGACGATGTAGTTGTGTCACGCGACCTTCCCAGAAAACACGCGAGCGCTCGAGTTCACGGCGTAAGTGGCGGCAGTCTGATTGCGAGGCGATCATCTGACCACTATCCGGATGTTGCGCACCCTCGAGCTCTCGAACTCGAGTGAGAACTGCCTGCATGCACTGAGACATCCCGAAGATCCGACGGGCGAATCGCTCAGGACCATAACGTCGCAAGACAGGAATCAGCTCTCTCTGGAGCTGCACGTGGTCGAGGAGCGATGTTACCACAGCTTCAGAGCTGTCGTGAGGCCTGGGCCGGAGCCACAGCTCTGATGATTCTTGGCGGGCGAGTCTGGTCAGATCGGCAAAGTCTTGTGTGGAGAGGTCGCATACCTCAACCAAACGCTCGATCCCCATAGCACTGGTACGCACGGGAGCGCCCGAAATGACGTCTCGGATGGACGCAGGTACACCGACCAACCTGGGCGTGAATCTTTGGGGAGCCGTAGGGTTCGACACAAACTGAGGCAGCGGCAGAAGCCCCCCAGGCAAAGAACTAGAGCGTCGTCTTCTGGCCGATTGCACTCCGACAAATAGTTGGGCACTGGGTTCACTGGGAGGCTTGGCGGCAGGACTCGCGGCCGCTGCTGGTGAAGTCGGAACAGCCGAAGGCGTCGTCGCCCTGGATGACTTCGCTACTGTTGAAGGTGTCGTTGCCATTGCAGCCTTCGCGGTGTTCACCAAGGATTGTGCCTCAGCCTTTGGGAAGCGTGCGGAATCCACCTTAGATTGCAGCTGCGCTGAATCCAAAGGCGACGCCGATGCGATCACCGATGGAGCAGTCGTAGACGCCGATGCTATCGCGCCAGCCACCTCGGATGTGGTGTGAGGCGGTGTCACATCCGGGAATAGAGTGGAGGAGTTCACTGCCACTGGTGCTATTGTCGGAGAGGCCGGTGGCTCGTCTATTGGAGGAGCAGCGGCCGCGAGCACATCCAGACCAGGAGCGGAAGATGTTGCCGGAGATACGGGTGCCCCCCGCATGGAACCGTCCACAGTGGTCGAGAACATCGTTGATGTCCTCGGTGAGTTCGGAAATGGCCCTGTTACCTCCAATCCGGTGCCAGCTGCAACCGGATGTATTGGAATCGACCGCCCAGCTCGCTCAGTAAATTGGGTTTCCCCCCTCTCTTTCTGGGACAGTTGATACCAAGGGGCGGTTGTGACGAGGTGCCCAGAATTCTGGTGGACTGCTCTGTACATTCCCAGAGTTTCCGGGTCAACTCCCATCAGCCTCTGATTTCTGCGGGAGAACAAACTACATCCCGTCCGCTGATTGGCTGGAGTC
>MBAC02006274.1:0-23663 GCA_001712635.2 Nothophytophthora sp. Chile5
GGGCGGCTCGACTCGTATCCCGAGGGTGCAGCAGCTGATCCAGGACTACTTCAACGGCAAAGAGCCTGTGTCCCACGGCGGGGTAAACCCAGACGAAGCCGTCGCCCACGGTGCTGCCGTGCAGGGCTGGGTCCTGAGCGGTGATGCCGACAACATCAACTGGGACCTGTGTTCCTTCGATGTGGTCCCTCTGTCGCAGGGCATCGAGACCGTTGGCGGTGTCATGACCAAGCTGGTCCACCGCAACACTATCATACCCACGACGAAGACGCAGACCTTCTCGACTTACCAGGACAACCAGTCTGCCGTGCTGATCCGGGTGTTCGAGGGGGGGCGTGCCATGACCAAGGACAACCATTTTCTGGGCCAGCTGGAGCTCACGGGGCTAGCGCCTGCCCCGCGTGGCGTGCCGCAAATCGAGGTGACCTTTGACAACGATCCCAACGGGATTCTGCAAGTGTCTGCTGAGGAAAAGGGCACGGGCAAGGCTAAGACGGTCATCCTTATCGCCGAGGAGGACCGTCTTCCGTATGAGGAGATCGACCGAATGGTTCAGGAGGCCGAGGAGCTCGCCGACGAGGACAACAAGCTCAAGGAGCGTCTCGACGGTCGCCTCGAGGGCTACTTGAGCGATTTGGAGGGGTTCAATGGAGACATCATGGACTGGCTGGAGGGCAATGAGAAGACTGACATGGAGGACTTGGAGGCGAAGCGAAAGGAGAAAATCGTAAGCCCTATCATGTCCAAGGGCTCTCAGAGCGGAGATATCCCGAAAGACGACCACGAAGACGACCACGACGAGCTGTAGCTGGTGGATTCTAATGCGACCCGATGCGACGTGGAAGCACTCATCCAAGGACTCGCGTTTGCTCGCTTGTAGTTGCCCATGCAATCCTGTTTTATCCTCGCGGAGGTGTGTTTGAAGGACGGAAGCATTTGGAGAAGACCTGATGGTGATTAAAGCGTTAATCCCCCTCAAGATGCGACTAAAGGCGTGGTACGGTCCTCAAATCCGGACAGATTATCAGGCTTCAACTTCAACAATCCCAACTGTAACTTCAACGAGCCTCCGGGTAACACAAGCCGAGGATTGCCTGTATTCCTCGTTACTGAGGAGTGAGACCCAGTACCGCTCGGTCCACGACTGCTAACAGGATTCCCTTCTGCTAGCTGTGGCCTGTGGCCTTCGCTCCCTCCAACCTCCTTTTCTTGAAGCTCTTCTTCTTGTTGCTCTCCTTGCCATCCCGACAGAGCCCCGAGAGAAAGCGCTACTCGGAGTGCGTTATGCATCGCCATTCCCCAAATTCCTCGCTGGACCTCACCTCACCAGCAAAACAGTACGGCCAGCATGAAGGACTTTGAAGGAGGCACGTCAGGATACGACTCGCATGCCTCACCCAAGCCCGGCGCCCTCCACGATGGAGACAAGCCGCCTCTGGCCCACCCCTCGCTCTGGCTGTTGCTGGCCATATCCATGCCGCGCATGGCGATCCAAATGGCTTGGGCGGCGCAGTGGGCCGCCCTTGGGCCGTACTTGTCGACGATGTTGCCCCGCTTCGCCGTGCAGATCACGCAGTTCATTGGCCCCATCGCTGGCGTGCTCGTGGGCCCCAGTGTTGGCGTGTTCAGTGACCGCAGCACAATGGCATTCGGTCGTCGTCGCCCGTTCTTGATCGTGGCTGGGGTTCTCAGTATCGTGTGTTGGATCGCCATGGGCTACACGCGTGAAATGGGGGAAGCGCTGGGGGATCACGGGGACGGCGCGGACGGCGAGGAGACAGACCGCACCTGGACGTCGATCCTCACCGTCTTCTTCTACCTCTGGATGGACATCACGGTCAACATTGTGCAGACTCCCGCGATGCTTCTGGTCGCGGATTTCGCTGGAGACCGGCAGACGACCGGCGCAGCTTTAGGCCAGGCGTGGGCCACCCTCGGTGCTATCCTCATCGCCGGCTACATCGAGCTCTTCGGTGCCGCCTACAAGACGCTGCACTGGTTCATGGGTATGCTGTCGATGACCATGTTTATCTGCATTGGAGTCGCGGTGATATTCGCCAAGGAGACCCCGCTGAACCCCAATCTGGTCGATCAAGCCTCAACCTGCGGACGGGTCAAGCACGCCTTTGCTTCCGTGTATCACGGCATCCGCACCTTGCCGAAGGTGCTGGCAGTCTATTGGGTTGCGTTCTTCTTCGTGCAGTATGGCTACACCGCCTACAACGGTAACAAAGGGCAGTTCTTCGGCCTCGAAGTGTACGGCGGAACGGCCGAAAACGCAGACAGTTGCGATCCTTGCAGTGTCGAGCAAGACGCGTACAATCACGGCGTCAGCGTCGCCGGCGGTCGTGCCGATCTCCTCTACAATGTCGTGGGGTATGTGTGGGCGTGGATGATGCCGTTCCTGGTGCATAAGATCGGAGTCAAGTGGGTTCTCACCATTTCGACGGTTCCGCAGCTCCTACTGACGATCATGGCGTGGGTCGACAACGCCAACTTCGACATCTTCGTCGTCGCCGTCACGGGCATCACTCACGCCGTCTGGTTCGCGCTCGTTGTTCCCACAATCATCCACGTCTTCGGTGAGGACGAGGAGATCGGTGTGTACGTGGGGGCACTCAACTCGGCCAACTGCTTCGGCCAACTGCTCAACTTCGCCATCGGCACGGGACTGGTCCAGACCTCCCTGGGCTACAAACTGCCAGTTTTCATTGGCGGACTTGCCAGCCTTCTGGGCTTCCTCACGATCTTGATCTTCTTCAAGATGAAAATGTACAGCATGTGATGTGGCACCGCAGGTTGGAAGAGGTTGCGCTTTTGTTTCTAGTTGTTTTAGCGGAGTTATTGGTTGGAAGTGGGCAAACTAATCACCATGAGGTCACTCGCTTCCGTACTCCTTGCTCATGTCGTAGCTGTCCCTCCTCTGCTCTCTGAGCAGCATCGACTCTAGTGTGGCGCCGTCTAGATGGCTCCCTAGCTTACGGATCAGTTGTCAATCGAATACAGTGGAGCAGCCAGAACGTCGATGCGTGACACATCATAGTAAGGCCGATGTCTTGCAGGACGGCGGGAGCAGCTCACCCCACGTGTCGTTAACCACGAGGGAACGCACGTGGGGCTGTATTCCAGGCGGCCTTATGCGTATGAACGGAAGCTGTTGGTCCTTGTCATCTAAAAGCCGGTACGGTATAGCAAACATTAGTACGACGTCGAGGTAGTGGATTCTCAAATCGAATCCTGCAAACGTCTCCTCTTATCCTTTGCCTCATTACCGTGGCGAAGCCACCAGCCAAGAACAGGGCGCTGGGATTATCGCCCCGGTCGGAGTTGGCGCTGAAAAGCTCTTGAGTTTCGCTCAAGGTGCACGCGTTGAGTCGCATCCTGACGTCCGGTGACGCTGCGGGCGCCTGTATTAATGCGTGTACACCTCGCAAATCGAAGGCATGCATGCACATGTAGTAAACTGATGGCCGTGTCTTTCGAAGGGGTGCACAAAGGATTGACGCACACGCGCTCCTTGCTTGCTTTTCGTTCCAGCGTGGTTTAACATTGCGGTAAGAATTCACCATTTGATGTGTGGTTTCCGGTGTGTCGGACGATCATTGAAGTTTCGGTCACGCGTCATATCCAAAGGCGTCAACAAGATGCAGGTGCCCAATAGCGTCGGAGGGTGGATTCCACGGACGAATAGGTCAGCGACATCGTGTGCTCTTCGCTCAAAGCGTTCTCGACGGTTCGACACCGCCTGCTTGTCCCTGTTTCCAGCACCAAAGGCTTTGCGCTTCTTTGCAGAGCGATTCCCATTACGGTCCTCTTTGTCTGGCACATTCCACTCTATTGGACACACCACAACCATGTATGAATTGCCAGTGTTGCCTACTACACGAGATGACCTGCACGCTGCGCTGTATCCGTGAAAGGAAGGATTGGGCTGGTTGAAGAAGCTGCTGAGGCTTTTACATAAGGAGTCCATGCCTGTTTTCTCGCCAAATCATTGGCACAGTCCAGGGTGAAAATCATGATTACAGCTTGCACCACACACAAAAACAGACGATTTTTAATCCGAGCGGGACCAAAATCCCGCCGCTAAAATCCCACGGCAATCTTTGAAAACGATTCTGAGGCAGACATTCTAACTGGTGCGACGTGAAGGCAAACATTTTGCATTTTTGAGGTGCCAGCCCAACGGTAATGAAACAATACGGTACGTGTGCTGCATACCTTCAAGTCTGCTTGGGGATACTGAAGCAATTTGCGGGCGATTGCCAAATGCTGAAGCAAAATGAGGGTCCCAAACAGCTTTGCTGTTAACGTTACTGTATGTTCATGCATGAACCTCGTCTTTTGTACCGCCTCCAGGTTGAGAATCCTGCCTTCAAACTGCATGTAACGCTGCTGAAAATGAGCTTCGCCCCTGTCAAAAAAGACCACGCACCTCAGCATTTATTGCTGCTATAATATTGCGCAGGAACGGTAAAAAACACAATTTACGCGAGTACCAAGCTAAGTTAGTTATCACAGCGCTCTGCGCGGCCCATATCGGTTCCATCGACGCTCAAATGGCATTCCACTCTTGAACTAATCAGCTCAGCTGATTGTGCCATGTTGCGTATGAGAAAGTGTAATCGCTCAACGACTCCATCTTCTTCGCTTGATTGTTGGCGGTCTTCAACCATCAACAGCGTTTTGCCAGCCGCAAATCTTGTGAAATACTTGGAAGCGCTCGAGAAAGAGGTACAAGCTCGAACGATTCTATCTCGTTCATCAATCGAAGACAACCGGATGTGTCCGCTATCTTGCGGACCAAACGTCATGTCAGTTTGAGCAAGGAGCTGCTTCTGTCACAGTAAGCCTAAATGCTATTATAAGTTCGGCTGTCTTGTTGTTGAGCTCTTTATGGCCCACCGCGACGTCGTCTCGTGGTCAGTGGATACCAGCCGAGCGTGTTTTCGCTGAGCGAAATGGAGCAAATCAGATGGGATTTCCAGGAAGTCGCTCACTCTCTGCCCCCACAGGCTTCGCTGACCTTCAACTGCAACTTCAAGGGATATGCCGCCTCCACACATCAAGTATTGCAGACAACTCTCTCGAGACTCGACAGCTCCAGCGTGGCGAGGACCCCTCTCCAAGGGTGATCTCCGAGGACGCCCAATCAAGCTGCCCAAGCAAAGTGCAGGTTGAACTTGTCACCCACCATAAAAGACAACCGCTGCAAACCTTTCTCATCCAGAGCTCAAAATCTGATGAATTATCTCTAACAATATTATATCATGAATGAGATAATTGTAGTACTGAACAATCGTTAAACATAGTTGCATCTGGCTGGCTTTAACATTAAACTTAGAGAATATTCAGCAATTGCGAGTTGAGCTATCGAAACGATCGATTTCGAACGAGGTCACCAGAACGTGCCTTGACTGGCTTCCTCCAAACCTCCAGTTCATGAAACAAACCGAAACCAAAATTACGGGCGAACCTGCTGGGATCAAATCAACGAGGTGGTTCAGCCAATTGGTTTGAACAAAAAGGCAAATAAAACACGGAGAAAGCAAACTAGCGGTTTAAAAAAATAATGAAGCTCCAAACTAGTTCGTCCAACCCTCTGATATGAATCATGAGGTTCGGAAAAAGTGTGCTTTATTTCCAAACCGTTATATTGCCATTTGACCAGTTTGGTTTGATCAAGGTGTGGGCTTCCTGCATCCTCTTGAATTGCGAACCAGCTGCCCACGGCAAAACAGCAGGCCTGGAATTTGCTGCGCATACAAAGCCATGCACTTGTTCTTCAGTCTGGCCGGCTTTCTTCTTGCGTCAGGAAGGAATTAATCACGATAGCGTTGGAGCGCTAACGTTGCTCCCCAACGGCAGAGCCCTGATCCAAAATCTGCTGCTCAATCTCCGCTGCCTTTCCGCGCGCTGTCACCTCACTCATTGTTCAATCCTCTCTCTTGGTCACACACCAACCACCACCGGCTTTTCGACTTGTCACTTCCACCATGACGGACGTTGAGAAAGGCTACGACATGCACGCCTCGCCCAAACCGGGAGGCGTCCAAGACGGCGAGAGCGCTCCACTCGCCCACCCGTCGATCTGGCTGCTGCTGGCTGTCTCCGTGCCTCGCATGGCGATCAACATGGCCTGGTCGGCGCAATGGGCCGCGCTGGGCCCGTATCTCTCGACGATGCTGCCCAACTTCGCCGTGCAGATCACGCAGTTCATCGGCCCCATCGTTGGTGTCCTTGTGGGGCCCAGCATCGGCGTGTTCAGCGACCGCAGCACCACGAAAATGGGCCGCCGTCGCCCGTACCTGATCGTCGCAGGCATCATGAGCATCATCTGCTGGATCGCCATGGGCTACACGCGTGAAATGGGCGACGCTCTGGGCGACCACGGCGACGGGACGGGCGAAAGTGACCGCACGTGGACGTCGATCCTCACCGTCTTCTTCTATCTCTGGATGGACATCACCGTCAACGTGGTGCAGACACCGGCGATGCTTCTGGTTGCCGACTTTGCTGGCGACCGTCAGACCACCGGCGCAGCATTGGGTCAGGCCTGGTCCACGCTCGGCTCGATCCTCGTGGCTGGGTACATTGAGTTCTTTGGCGCCGCTTACAAGACGCTGCACTGGTTCATGGGTATGTTGTCCGTGACCATGCTGGTCTGCATCAGTATTGCTGTGATCTTCGCCAAAGAGACGCCCCTGGACCCGAGCAAGGTCGACAGCGTGTCGTCCTGCAAGCGCATCATTCACGCCTTCGCCTCGGTGTACCACGGCATCCGCACACTGCCAGCTGTGCTCGCGGTTTACGGCGTGTGCTTCTTCTTCGTGCAGTACGGCTACACGGCGTACAACGGCAACAAGGGTCAGTTCTTCGGCCTCGAGGTGTACGGTGGCTCGGCGACGAACGCTGACAGCTGCGACCCTTGCAGTGCCGAGCAGGACGCCTACAACCACGGCGTCAGTATCGCTGGAGGCCGCGCCGACCTGCTCTTTAACCTCGTGGGCTACATCTACTCGTGGATGCTGCCCTTCCTGGTGCACAAGGTCGGTGTGAAGTGGGTGCTCACCATGTCCACCATCCCGCAGATGTTCCTGACCATCATGGCGTGGACGAGCAACGTCACCTTCAACGTGTTCGTCGTGGCCATTACGGGCATCACTCAGTCCGTCTGGTTCGCGCTGCTTGTGCCTGCGATCATCCACGTCTTCGGTGAGGAAGAGGAGATCGGCGTGTACGTGGGGGCGCTCAACTCGGCCAATTGCTTCGGTCAGTTGCTCAACTTCGCCATCGGCTCGGGTCTCGTGGAAACGTCTCTGGGCTACAAGCTACCGGTCTTTCTCGGTGGCATCATGAGCACGCTCGGGTTCATCACGGCGCTGCTCTTCTTCAAGATGAAAATGTACTCCATGTAAGCGAGGAGGAACTCCAGCCACGACAAGGCGATGATCTGTCGGTTTGGATGCGAAACCGCAGCGTCTCGGTCGTACTCTCGTCATCCACTCTCACCTCTGCCAGCACAATTTCGTGTTGCCCATAGCTTTCTTCCTTTTCGTTCTCCGTCGTCTGCGAGCTCAACGTTTGCTACTGGATGGCGTGACGCTTTATAACATAGCAATATACCTTTGTTTGTGACTCCTTGGTCGGATTGTGTCTGCTATGCCACTGCGTGCAAGCCCTGCTTTGCTGTTGGGAAGTTCAGGAATGAATGAGAGCCTCCACGATGGAAATGCGCTTCGCAGGATGCGAGGTGCCACCTTTTGACCTGCATCATCCTGAAGGCCCCGTAAACAGAGTAGTACGAATATATGAAGTGTGATGTGTTGCTTTAGTACATGTAGCAGAGTAGTGTTACAAATAGTATGAGCTTGAGCAATATCAGAACCAAACGTTTTACTACATGTAGTAGTACATGACTACTTTTGAACGACTTGCACAAGTAGTATTGATATCCTTCGAAGTCCATGTTGGAACATGACATAATACTACTACGTTTTAGAAAATGGCAGTATTATCAACAGCATGATCATGGGGACCCCACAACATGAGCAACTTCAGCAACAACCTCTCACTGCCTGCACTCGCCATTGCTCTCGAGACCACAGGTTCCCATCTGTGTGCACCCTCTTGCCATTGCTGGCTCGACTTGACTGGGTGGTGGAGGGGGATTGCTTACATGGAGTGCATCCTGATTTTGAGGAAGAAGATGGCAATCACCACACCGATGAAGCTCATGACTCCGCCCAGGAAGACGGGCAGCTTGTAGCCGAGGGAGGTCTCGACCAGAGCCGCACCGATGACGAAGTTGAGCAACTGGCCAAAGCAATTGGCGGAGTTGAGTGCGCCGACGTAGACGCCGATCTCCACGTCGTTGCCGAACACGTGGATGATCACGGGCACCAGCAGCGCGAAGACCGTGGTCTGCGAGAGCGTCGTGAGGATCACGAAGAACACGTCGAGCGCCACGACTTTGGTAAAGGCCATGATCATCAAGAGCGACTGCGGGACGAGCGAGATGGTGAGCACCCACTTGGCTCCGAAGCGCTTCACGAGCCACGGCAGCACCCACGAGAAAACGTAGCCCAATAGGTTGAAGATGAGGTCCGTGGACCCGCCAGCCACGCTCACGCCGTGGTTGTAGTCGTCCTGTGCCTCCGAGCAGGTAGGGGAGCAGTCGTCGGCACCGTCCGCATCGCCATCGTACACCACAAAACCGAAGAACTGGCCTTTGTTGCCGTTGTAGGCGGTGTAGCCGTACATCACACAGAAAAACACGATGCAGTACACGATGAGCGGACCGGGCAGTGTCTTGAGGCCCGTGTAGATGGAGCCGAAGGCGTTCTTGATCTGCGTCCAGGCCGACTCAGCAGGCAATCCAGACTTGTCCAGCGGCTTCTCCTTGCCGAAAATGCACGCAATCACGACCGTAACAATCATTGTCGCCGAGAGCATGAAGAGGAACCAGCGCAGCGTCAGATGGGCCGCGCCGAAAAAGTAGATGTAGCCCGCGACCATGATAGAGCCCAGCGTGGACCAGCCTTGGCCCAGTGCCGCCCCCAACGTCTGTCGATCGCCTGCGAAGTCGGCGATCATGAGGAACACGGGCGTCTGCACGACGTTCACCGTAATGTCCATCCAGGCGTAGAAGAAGACGGTGAACACTGCCGTCCACGGTCGATGGGTCTTTTCGCCGTCCTTGCCGGTGCCGACGTCCCCCAGACCGTCGCCGATCTGGCGCGTGTACCCCATGGCAGTCCAGCAGATGACGCTAGCGATGGCGGCGTACAACAGGAACGGGCGGCGGCGGCCCCATTTGTTGCCGCTGCGATCGCTGAAGACGCCTGTCGTTGGGGCCACGAGGATTCCTGAGAGCGGGCCGATGATCTGCGTGAGCTGCACGGCGTACTTTGGCAACATCGTGCCCAGATACGGACCGAGTGCGGCCCATTGCGCCGACCAAGCCATCTGGATGGCCATGCGCGGCATTGAGATCAACAGGAGCATCGGGATGGAAGCTCCTTCGAGTGGCTTGTCAGCGTCTCCTTGGACGTTGGGCGAAGCGTGGGGCTCGTAGCCGCCGGCCTCCAGCTCTTTGGCGGTGTCTTTGGCCATTGTTTGAGCAGTTGGAGAGGGCTGCACTTGGACCGGAGCTGTTGGAGTTGGCTTGATGAGGACCGCGCCAATTCGAAAGTGAGAAAGGAAAAGGCCAGCGCTTTTGCTGTCAGCCTGACTTGGAACACCCATGAAGCCCGGTAGTGGCGCAGCTCCAGATGCAATACAGATGCTGACAGCTTTAGAAAAGTGCGGGACAACGGGGATACAGATGAGGAGACCTGGCTCCTTGAAGTTCGCGTGACAGATGCGTCTGGATCGAACGAACGCGCGGTAAGGCCGAGCGAGTTCAGCGACTCGGACAGGAAATGCGGGCGAATTCGACCCCAGGCACTTTAGTGCAACGCTCGTCTCTCCGGGAGTTCAAGCTGGCCACAATGACCTGCCGTGGTTGCTCGTTTACAAGAGAATTGCGTACAATCGACTTTATTTGGAAGTGTCTGGCGTGAAGGTCACCCAAGGAGGTGCAGAACGACTGCTGGATGAGGTGAGAAAGCGCAACTATCTTATTGCGCCGGGGTTCTGCTCAGCATAGCGAAATGTCGCCTCAGTGTGAGGTTGAAGTAGCATTTTCACAACAGCCTGAATATTCGTGATATCCGAAATCAGGCCACGATTTCTTGCCAAGTCTGTCCAAAACAACTACAGGAGATGATTTCCAGCCACGAACTGCCGCTTCAAAAGCGCATGAACACATATACACTGCAGGAGAGCAGCTCCCATTAAACCTGCTTGCTTGTCTAGTGCTGGGCTGCACATGCCAATACGTGTGTTGGTGCTGCTATGCTTGCAGAAGAGCACGTTGTAATTGGGCGTTTGGGCGATGCAGCTGATATAATCGTATCATGCAAACGCATCCAGTTGGCCTGCTCCTCGTTACTTGGTGAAGCCACCAGCGAAGGACAGCCTGTTCCAAGAGAGCTAGGTCAGTTCGACATGGTTGCCAGCCCCACCCTGATGTCCGGTGATGCTGCAGATCCATGTGCACCTGCAACGTGCACCGCTGTCCATCCTTAACGAAGGAGGAGGTCACCTGGCTGCGATGCAAGGCTTGGAGCAAGAAGCCATACTGGTCGTTCATGGTGCTGGCTGAGCGTTAGCCACAGAGCTCCACAGATAAAAACTCGTACATGTAAAAACGTGATATTTACGTTATAACGCAACAACGATATTATGTTTTTACGACTTTTTTAAAGTTGTTTCAACATTCGTTGAAAAAGGTGTCTTTGCATGTTTATATAATTTCGACGCAGATAGGCCGGCGTCGAAATATCATAGATTGTGCTGGCCGTCAAGTTCACACGGGGCACGTCGTCATGATCGATCGCAGGCATATGCCACCTTCGTGTTATTCACCTCCGTTGCGTGTACAGATAGCTGACAGTAAACGCAAATAAGAGCAGCGAATGGCCCAGCGTTTTAACAGTTGCGTCATATTTTATTTCGAACAGCACCCACAGCCTGATCCTAAAGCATTCCAATGCGCCATTGGTCTCTAAATTGTGCCTGGGCCATATCAGTCTGCTCTTGAATTGCATGCAGGGCACTTGCTGCGGTCATGAGTCAAGCGTTATGCTTGTGCCAGCGAGGATCGTCAAAACCCGTTTAAACGCGGTAGCGTGGCGAAAAGGTAGCAACGAGTGCTCTCTACCTACGTTGAAGTGGGCAGCATCTGGTCGATCCTCCACGTCGTTTAACGCATGTACAGTAAATAAATCAAGGGATTCGATGTCCGTCCTGCAGTGCCTCCTCCACGTCAATACCTTCTCTTCGTTGTCGTTGTCGCTGTTGCCACATGGACAAGTCCAGATAGATGCCAACCAGTGCATCCATGCGGTTTGCACAGTCAAAGCCATGATTTAGAAGCTGAGGCGTTGCATTCACTACACCCGTAGTCTGAAAATTGCCTATCTCGCTAAGCTCAGCAGCTCCAGACATCACTGAATTGACGGACAGCTCTTCGTTTCAGCAACCCCTCTTCGAGCGCCAGTTACATGGAATACATCTTGATCTTGAACAGGAAGAGCGCGATGAAGAAGCTCAGAGCGGCCATGACGCCGCCCAGGAACACCGGCAGCTTGTATCCCAGTGAGGTATCAACAACCGCCGCACCAATGGCGAAGTTCAGCAGCTGGCCGAAGCAGTTGGCTGAGTTCAAGGCACCGACGTACACGCCAATCTCTCCATTTTGTCCGAAGACGTGGATCACCGCCGGCACCAGTAGAGCCATGACGACCGATTGGCTGATGCCAGTGATCGCCACGACGAAGACGTCGAACGTGACGTTGCTGGTCCACGCCATGATGAGTAGCATCGTCTGGGGGAGCGTCGAGATGGTCATGACCCACTTAACGCCCACCTTGCTCACCAGGAACGGCAGTCCACGAATACGCGTAGCCAACGATGTTGTACAGCAGATCAGCACGACCGCCGGCGATACTGACGCCGTGATTGTAAGCGACTTGCTCAACGCTGCAAGGCTCGCAATTGTCGGCATTCTCAGCCGACCCGCCATACACTTCGAGGCCGAAGAACTGCCCCTTATTGCCGTTGTATGCAGCGTAGCCATACTGAATGCAGAATAGGATGGCGCAGTACCCGACCAAATCCCTGGGAAGCGTCCGCAAGCCGTGGTAAATGGAGCCAAACGCATGGCCGACGCGATTGCAAGCCGAGACCTGCTCCATCTTGCTCTTGTCAAGCGGGGTCTCCTTCGCAACCCAGCAAGCGAGACTGACACAAAGGGCCATGACCGCTGAGAGCATTCCCAGGAACCCGTGCAGCGAATTGTAGGCGGGACCGATGAGTTCGATGTAGCCGGCGACAAGGATGGAGCCGAGGGTCGACCAGGCTTGGCCAAGCGCAGCGCCAGTGGTCTGGCGATCTCCAGAAAAATCAGCGATCAGGAGGAAGGCCGGCGTCTGCACGATGTTCACCGTGATGTCCATCCAGAGGTAGAAGAAGACCGTGAAGACCGACGTCCACGTGCGATCCGTCTCCTCTCCGTCGGTCCCGTTGCCATGATCGCCAAGTGCGTCGCCCATCTCACGCGTGTAGCCCATGGCGATCCAGCAGATGACACTCCCGACGCCAGCGACCATCAAATACGGGCGTCGACGGCCGAATCGCGACGTCGTGCGGTCACTGAACACACCGATGGTCGGACCAACGAGGACGCCGACGATTGGACCGATGAACTGCGTGACTTGAACGGCGAAGTTGGGCAGCATCGTGGAGAGATACGGGCCAAGTGCGGCCCACTGCGCCGACCACGCCATTTGAATCGCCATGCGAGGAAGGGAGACAGCCAACAGCAGCCAGATGGACGGGTGGGCCAGCGGTGCCTTTACAGTGTCGTCGTCGTAGGGCTTCGGAGAAGCATGAGAGTCGTAGCCAGGGGTGCCGCTTTCGAGTTCCTTCATTGTTGCTTGAGTGAAAAGGAGACCGACAGTGGGGTATGGAGTGCTGAAGTGCTGGCAAATTCAGGAATGAGAAGGCTATGCGTGGCAGAAACGACCGAATGCAAGAAGCAAAAAATCCAGATGCTGTTACTGAAGTGAACGACCTGGTGTTGTCAAGCGCGTTGCTCTGGAGAACTTCAGTCCCAACTTCAGCTGTGCTGGGATCACGTGTGCCTGATCGAGAGCAGGAGGACGTCCTCAACCTTGAGTGCGCAGTTGAGGGGCTTTGTTGTCATCATTGCTTGCGTGGAAGCCGTGGGAACCTTGAAGTTCCCGACCCCGACATCTTGTGAAGGTGGGTCAATTGGCCAATCTTACAAGTGAAATGGCACATGTTATCGAGCGTTCCCATGAGAATACATCGAAGGAAGCAGTCTGGTACCTCTTGCGCGATTTGCAAGTTCCATCGACCAGCGCTACGAAGGCACCGCCAACAACTTTGGTGCACAGTGCTTCAGACATGGCAAAGTTCAACCACAACCAGCGATCGAGGAGACGGGCAATGGGGAGGTAAATGGCCCAACAAGTCGGTACAAGGGTCGTCTTCTGTGCCGCCTCGAACGTCGCTTGTATTCATACCGACGGCGCTATCTCGCAAACTGAAGTTGAACATTATGCTCATTCGGTTCCATAATCATTGTGCCCCGTAAACGTTGGTCGTGCCCATCGGCCGCCCTCTCCTTGGATCAAATTCGCGTCACATGGTACTTGTTAGCAGTGCTGTGCGTTGCAACCTGCGTGTCCCGCACTGACGGGCTCCGTTGTCTATTCTGTTTTGTGATGATCGATCCATTGTGTTACATTTCCACCACAACCAAACTTGCTCTATGATATCCCTGCTGTTGTTTGCAGGTCTGCCGTCTATCACTGTGCTCAACCACAGCAATGCATCATCTGCTGATTATGAGCCTTCATTTTTGGCTTCAGGGCAACTAGAAACTGTCTGGGGTGACCTTAACAGTGCCTTTCAACTGCATACACTTGTCAGACTGCGTCTCTGGTTGAATTTTCCTCTGCTTCAACATAGCATGCCACTTGATTATGCGGTCGGGAGGATTATGAAGAGTGAGTGCTCCACTGCTTGGCAACTTCATGATTGTCCGAATTGGAGCTTGCAGTCTTCAATCAGTTCCCCAAAAGCGCCACCTCAAAGCGATTTGTTTTCGAAAGTTATATTTATACGTTTTTTGACACGTTTGCTGCGAAATGGCAGGAAAACTGAAATCCACCAGCATTTTGCAGACTATGGAGCTCCTGTTGTTTACATAGAACGCATGTCGATCTTGAACAGGAACAGCGAGATGAAGAAACTCAAGCCGCTCATGATGCCGCCCAGGAAGACCGGCAGCTTGTAGCCCAGGGAGGTATCGACGATGGCCGCGCCGATGGCGAAGTTGAGGAACTGGCCGAAGCAGTTGGCCGAGTTCAAGGCTCCGACGTACACGCCGATCTCGCCGTCCTCGCCGTAGACGTGGATGATGACGGGCACGAGTAGCGCAAACACGGCGGACTGCGTGATGCCAGTCACCGCCACAACCAGCACGTTGAAGGTCACGTTGCTGGTCCAGGCCATGATCATGAGCAGCGCCTGGGGGATCGTCGAGATCGTGAGCACCCACTTGACGCCGAACTTGTTGACCAGGTAGGGCAGAGCCCATGAGAACAAGTAGCCGACGACATTGAACAGCAAGTCTGCCCGGCCGCCAGCGACGCTGACGCCGTGGTTGTACGCAAGTTGGGCTTCCGAGCAGTTGTCACCGCAGCTGTCCGCACTTTCGGACGAGCCGCCGTAGACCTCAAGGCCAAAGAACTGACCCTTGTTGCCGTTGTAGGCTGTGTAGCCGTACTGCACACAGAAGAACACGGTGCAGTAGACAACCAGGACACTCGGCAGAGATCGGAGGCCGTGGTAAATAGAGGCGAAAGCGTGGCCCACGCGGCTGCAGGTCGATGCCTCTTCAGTCTGACTCGGGTCCAATGGGATCTCCTTGCAAACCACGCTGGCGATGCCGACGCAGACGACCATAGTCACCGACAGCATGCCGAGGAACCAGTGGAGCGAGTTGTAAGCCGGGCCGATGAACTCAATGTACCCGGCAACGAGGATTGAGCCGAGTGTGGACCACGCCTGACCCAAAGCTGCGCCGGTAGTTTGGCGGTCACCAGCGAAATCGGCGATGAGCAAGTAAGCTGGAGTCTGCACCACGTTGACCGTGATGTCCATCCAGAGGTAGAAGAAGACCGTAAAGATCGACGTCCACGTGCGGTCCGTCTCCTCGCCGTCAGCGCCGTCACCGTGGTCACCCAACGCGTCACCCATTTCGCGCGTGTAGCCCATGGCGATCCAGCAGATCACACTTGCAACGGCCGCGAAGATCAGGAAGGGACGGCGACGTCCCATCTTCATGGTGCTCCGGTCACTGAACACGCCGATGGTCGGGCCCACAAGGACGCCCACGATGGGCCCGATGAACTGCGTCAGCTGGACGGCGAAGTTGGGCAGCATCGTGGACAGGTAGGGACCGAGGGCCGCCCACTGCGCCGACCACGCCATTTGGATCGCCATGCGAGGGATGGAGATGGCCAAGAGCTTCCAGATGGTGGGGTGATCAAGCGGCGGCTTTTCGGCCGCATCTTGGATGGTGCCGGGCTTGGGGGAAACGTGCATATCGTAGCCGGGGGTGCCGTTTTCGAGGTCCTTCATCGTGTTGGAGGAGTGGGGAGCGGAGTGCTTGGGAACTGGAAAATTGAGGAATGAGGAGATTGTGCAGGCGAGTTGGAGATGCAGCTGGCACAAAAGGCTGACGGGCAAGGGATAACGTTGTGGGCAAAGCAAGACAGAGCACGACTGCAATACAGATGCTTCAAACCTGAGCTGCAAGTGGATGGGTGCGTAAGAGACTGGTGAGAATCAAGGCCTGGTGTTGAAAAACTTGAAGTTTGGTTTGCCTTGGTAGGCATAGAATTTTGTGGCCATGACATTTTCTGAATTTGGAAACACTGGACTTTTGTGGTCGAACGTACCGCCGGAGACTTTTTATATTGCTTTTTACTTTTTTTCAATTTTGACATTGTACGTGTACAGTAGGTGCGCGACTGTTACAAACTTCAGAAAGGTTTCTTCAGTTTTGTTCTGAGCTTCAGTTTTTTTTTAACAGCAAAAACTGGGAACTTTGCATAAACTGCAAAACCGGGGTGCTTTGCGATGCTTTCCAAACTATTTTAGCTTTTGGGGATCGTTCCAGAACGCGGGTGGACACGCAGGTTGTGCAAGCGTATGGTCTGATCGTTGAAGTCCAGAGCACCAGCTTCCGTCGATAAATAGGCGGGATTTGGAGCAGAAACCTCTCGAACACCGTTGATGTCTACAGGTATAATATTGATCGCGGTTTGAAGAAGCACCATGCCCATGTCAATGACCCAAGGATGGTGCGCGGCGCAATTAATCGCAATAGTAATGTGTACCGGTAGCTGCCTTACTTCTCCTTCGTACTCTCACATGCACGTATACAAATTCCAGTGGCACACACAAACACGGTTGTTTATTCGCATGCGCCGAGGGGTCAATTTGCTGGTCATTTCTCGTCGAAAACGCATCCGATACAACCTTGCAGCTCTGATTTTGTGCTTGAAGTTGCTACAGCGACGTTCTTTTAATTCCGCAGTGTCGCCAATGTGGAGGGCTCGTGGACATGGGTGGGATCACAAAAATATCACAGCTTGTGGATCACGTGGTCTCTGATTGGCGTGGCAAAGGGACTTGGATTTTAAGCTCTGATGTGTTTCCACTCTTGCCATCACTTCAGTATTGAACTTACCACGTCGTCGGCGTTTCGCGCGTGGTTGATGTAGGAAGTTTGCCACATGTTTGGGCTGATATGATGCTTTGCAGCGGGCTCGTATCGCTGTTGCCCCCTTTTTAATCTCTGCGTGTGCGACTCTCGAGGGTAACGCACATCATGATACCCCAAAGTTCAACCACACTGATAATATGCCAAGAGGCGGTTCAGCCTGTGTAACTTCGCATGGTTGTTCCTGGTGGTAACTCGACAGATCGGGCATTTTGCAGTCTCCGCTCTTGGTCCTATAATGCTTCCTGATAGCGGAATTCGACATTGATGCTTTTAACAACGGCACCTGCATCGTATGCTACTGCATTTTATAAGTGTGATGACGGTTGACATCACATCCTTGGCCCAGACTCCTAGAATCGTACTCCCCCTGTTAGAAATGTCGCTCCCTTACAAGCGTCACTCCATTTATCTAATCCGATGTGCGTATTCTTTTCTGGTAGGATAATGCAAACCGGTATGTTATCAGTATCACATTGACAGAGGTCGACAGCAAGTAAATTCCACCCCCCTTTTTTATTGCATGAATCGACCCAGAATAATCCCGCGATACCAAATATCGCACCCACGAGACCTGAATGTTGATGGATCATAAGAAAACTTGATCCCAAGTTGCCCTCAATTAAGCTTGTGTTTTGTATACTAGCCACGATACCTTTACAAACACATACCAGCACATGATCCAATTATACAATATATCTGTTACTGCAGTTGAAATACTCTCTTATCATTGGCTAAACTTGGAAATGGGCTAGGTGAGATAATTGTCGAGATCACTTTTTCTATTTATTTTAGAGCTATTTTGAGCATATATCGAGGGGAGCAAGACAAAGTCGGGCTGAAAATTTGGGTAAAATCGGACGAAAAATAAAACAGTTAGGCCCATTTACTTCGTGGATGCTGTCGGCCACTGTGAACAATCGCTCGCCACGCACTCAAAAAGCGCTGTCCGACTCCATGAACCACCATGTGCATTTATCGCATCGCGCTAGCGGCCTGCATCCATTTATATGTGAGTGCTTTCGTCGAGGGGCTCTGTGGAAGGCGGGATGTGAGCGTGTCCTGTTAAGTAAGAATATATATTTAGCCCCACCCCTTTCTTTTAAAAGTATAACAGGGGGAATACCCTCCTGTTATGTCGCCTACAGGCAAGTTTCTTTGCGCTTCAGCAATGCCCAACGCACCCATCAGATGAGCCTCAGCACCCCTTTAACGTAGTTTTGGATCAACCGAGCTCACGAGTATATTTCTGACCATGACCTTTCAAGCTTTGCAAACCTCGCTCGGAGCCAAATCGTAATGTCTGCAAAGCGATCACCCGAATCGGTGGGGGAGGGGCTTCGTTTTTGGGCCGTTCAAAAGTCGAATGCTGAAACCTTGAGCTTCAGTTTCTGCTTGGATACTTCAGTTTCTGCTTGGGTGAGGAGGGACCCGCACTATCCGGCATAATGCAATATTGAACGCAAGCCTGTATCGGTATCAGCAGCGACACACGGAAAAACGAAAAGCCTTAGAAGTGGTAAGCTTCATGAAGCTGCATACATATCCTAAGCTTACTGGCAGACGCTTCTGTCGTGGCCCGACCAATCCAGGTTCTTGGTGCATCCCTCGCTGGTGCTACTTCAACATGAGCTGGGCTGACTTGGCAACGCTCGTAGGCGTTCTTCAAGATATACAAATCTAGTGGACACATCAAACAAACGTTTCTACACACATAACAAAGACACCCGACCGTCAAATCTCGGTGTTGATACGCAATAACGAGTGTTCAAGCAACAGGTGTGGTGCCATCATGAGAGGTGACTGCCACGTGCGCTGCGTCCCCACGAGTGACTCTAACTCATGTCGCTGCAATTTGTTGCAACGAGATGGTGCTTGTGACCTTCATAGCTAAGTTTATTATCAATACATGTTAGTTGAGGCAGGCAACAGCCTCGGAAACGTGTCCATGTGATCACTCACCCACCTCACTGATCCGTATGAGTTTGAGGTTTGCGTCTTGGCGCGCTCGGAAAACCTCCTTTTATCGACCATTTTAATATGCTTCGCACCGTCCGCAAGGATCAAAAGCCTCTCCTCTGAGGAAGTGTCCAGCCAGTGAGCGATCCCCCTCCCCGATAGATCATGAACTGTTGCCGATTGCTCGGCTGGAAACCCATCCGCGTGCGTCCCCCCTAGTTGTTGGCTCACCTTGCGATCCATAGTCATTAGCGAGATCATCATCAGTCTTGTTGTGGGCCCTTTGGGCAGCGTGACCAGAAACGGACATGGAGCTCGCTCACACTGATCAACGGGTGGGTCGCTTTGGGAGGGGTCATTTCGAATGCAGGGGCGCTGCACTTGCACTGCTATGTCCAGTACTGTATCGCCAGGTACTTATTACTTAGTGCACTTGTTGCCGCTCCCTAGCATTGCCGTTTCGTTCAGCCTGAAGACTGCAGCGACGTCGATCATGTGCACAGCATGTGCCTCCATCTTTAGTGCGAAGTGGATAGGATCTGAGTCTGAGTCAGACTCTCTGACTTTCTGACTCGATTGCCCAAAACTAAACCTTAACCTCACCCGAAACCTAATTGCGTATTTTGGGCGGTGATTATTTGCGAAGATTAAAAGTAAAATACGAGAATCAGTTCGTGCACTTGCATATTTTTGAAAATGTGTTTGTTGAACACATCACTTTGCAAGGAATACCTCAATTCGCTCCGACACCACAGTTGCTGACAAGCGTCGCACATGCTATTGTACAGACTGAGCTAGCTGCTATTCATCAGCTATACTATGTATGCATGCACCTGAACACCCACTGCCGAAGTTCCGCGCGCTTTGAGTCGCGCACGTGCAGACAAGCTCGTTACTGTACGTATGTGTTCACGCATGTGTCCGTCCACATGGGGTGAGCCATGTGACGATTTATCCAAGGAAAGGCTCGCTGCAAGAGACAACCGTCATCTGACGAGGCGAGTTGTAGATGACCGACATGACAGCAGCTCCCTGCTATTCCGCCATTTCCTCATGGCCAGCAACGGATGGAAACGATCCGTTGGCTGTCAATTGGGTCGAATCGCCCCCAAAACAGCCTCGCCTCCATCCCCTTCTCATTCCCCGATGAACCCACGTCCGCCTGCGCAAGAGTCATCGTCGCGGGCTGATTGGGCAGTTCAGCACCCAACTGATTTATATCATTCCCCTCTCTATCCGGATATGGAACTGGTATACATACTCTCAAAAGGACAAGAGCTGATTGAACCGTTATATCCAATACTACTCCAACAACAAAAGAGCAATATTCTCACAGGTATCATCATGAATAATTCCATACGCAGGAGTATCGCTCTAGACATTAAAATAAACTACTTTGTTAATATCAGCTATGGAAGGAACAAACACCAAGAGGTTTGATTTGCCTAACAATCTCCATCCGGAAACCCCGGCCTTCCATATGTATACTTTTGGTCCCAGCTGATGGGCATCAGCGCCATCTTCCACAGAAAATCATCCTGGATCTCTGTCGCCTCTCCCTATGGACGCGAGCCGCAAACAAGAAGCAGCCCCCTGGTCTTCCGGCCTCATTCCAGCTTTGCACGCGTCCTGCACACTCCAGCGTAAGCCAAGCCAGCAGCCCCCTCCTCCAGCAACCATGGACGGCCTTAGTCGCGCGCTGCACTTCTTCACGGACCCGTTCCAGAAGGAGGCGAAGCCCGTGAAGGACGCGCAGGCGCCGTTCGACCAGCCCATCCTGGAGCCCAAGAAGTGGTTCCTCACGGCCGAAGAGATGAAGACGGCGCGCCAGGGCTACGCCCGCCCGGAGCTGCAGCTCTACACGACCGGCAACCACGTGAAGATGTACGCAGCGTCGGCCGGCTACTTCAACGACGTGGCGGACGACATGATGGAGGTGCGCAACAACGACCTGGTGTACCTCACGGGCTGGAGCGTGTGCAACGTGCCGTTCAAGCCGCACGAGCCCGACACGAAGCTGCAGGACCTGGTGGAGGGCGCCGTGAAGCGCGGCGCGGACTTCCGCATGCTCATCTGGTCCAACATCACGGAGCGCAAGCAGAACCAGGACATCCGCGACTTCGTGAACGCGCTGCCGCCCCCGAAGGCCAACGGCCCGGCGCGCTTCGTGTTCGACGACCGTCTGCCGCACGCCACGTCGTCGCACCACCAGAAGTCGGTGATCATCCGCAAGGGCCGCGACCTCGTGGCCTACGTGGGCGGCGTGGACCTCACGTCGGACCGCTGGGACACGCTCGAGCACGACCAGAAGGAGCTGCGCGAACGCGCCGGCATCAATGTCTCGTACAACGGCTGGCTGGACGCCCACGCGCGCATCACCGGCCCGGCCACCAAGGACGTGGCCGCCAACTTCCTGTGGCGCTGGAACTCGGAGCCCAAGCCGTCGCAGGACCTCATGGACGACCTGCTGGACTTTGAGAACCCGGAGTTCTCGGCGCTTCCCCCCATTGAGGAGGGCGAGGTGCCGCTGGACATCCCCGAGGACGGCACGCACGCCGTGCAGATCCTGCGCACGTACAGCCCGGACTACGACCACTACACGGGCTTCGCGCCGCAGGGCGAGCAGTCCATCTTCCACGCGCGCATCAAGGCCATCCGCAACGCGCAGAACTACATCTTCATCCAGGACCAGTACTTCATCCTGGTGCCGGAGCTGCTGGAAGCCATCCTGGACATGATGCCCAGCATCGAGCGCCTCATCGTCATCGTGCAGCGCACGGTGGAGGCGGGCTACACCGGATACGCCAAGTACCTGTACGACATGGTGGCGCCCATCCAGAAGGCGTTCCCGGACAAGTTCAAGCTGTACTCGACCAAGGAGTCGCGCAACCTGTACATTCACAGCAAGCTGGTGATCGTCGACGACGTGTACGTGTCGCTGGGCTCGGCCAACTGGAACCGCCGCAGCATGACGAGCGACACGGAGATCGGCTGCAACATCGTGGACACGGAGCTGGTGCAGAGCCCCGACAACATCACGGTCAACAAGCTGGCGCGCAACTTCCGCCTGCAGAAGTTCGTGGAGGCCACCAAGCTGCCGTACGAGGAGCTGGACGCCATGACGTTCATCGAGGCCTGCGACGCCCTGGAGGCCGCGGCCCACGACGACGGCTTCAGCCTCATCGAGCCGTACGCCGTGCAGGACAGCGCCGCCTTCGACTTCGTGCCGGACGCCCTGCGCCAGATGGTGGACCCGGACGTCGAGTCGGACGAGGACTAAGCGAGCGCTGTTGACGGATCGACCCATGGCCGTTGCGTGATGCTCATCATGTGTCTGTATTCCCCGCTCTTTACGCTCGGCCGCTGCCTCGTCACCTCGGGAGCAGCGTGCCATGCATGTGTGTGTGTGTTCTACGGCCGACGCCTTGTTCAAACACCAACGAAAAGACGCAAATCCAAGAAACAATAAAAACTGCGTTTTGAAAATGAGAGTACATGGATTCTCAACACATTGCAATGTAGGCAGCAAAGGTTGACTGCAAAGCGGAAGCTCTGCAATTGAGGGACAGCAGAGATCGTTTGCGACCAATTGTTGAAGTTCAGAGATTTTTTGTAATGATCGCAAAGAATATCCATCTTTTGGCAGTCGTTAGCAACATAATCTTTGCAGTGGAGCACAACAACACTCAAAGAACGAAGAAACTGAAATGTGTATTTGGCAAAGAACGACGCAAAAGAAGCGAAATCGACCGGTGGGAGATAGTGGCACCACTCACAGGAAACTGCATGTCCTCCTCGTGTGATGGACGCGTCATCTGAAGCGCGAACACCGAAACACGAGTCGAACCCAACGAACCGGAAGGAGCCGAAGCAACTTCGTGCGCTGCTGGCTCCTTCTACATGGTGTGCATCTTGAGCTTGAGGAAGGCGATGCCGATGATGACGCCCGCCAGACTCATGACGCCGCCGATGAAGACGGGCAGCTTGTAGCCCATGGACGTCTCCACCAGCGCGGCGCCGATGATGAAGTTGAGCAGCTGGCCGAAGCACTGCGCCGAGTTCAGCGCGCCCACGTACATGCCGATGTCGCCCTCGTCGCCCATGACGTGGATGATGATGGGCACGAGCAGCGCGAAGACGATGGTCTGCGAGAGCGTGGTGAGCACGACGATGATGATGTCGATGGCCACGACGTGGCAGAAGGCCATGACCATGAGCAGCGACTGCGGGATGAGCGAGCAGATGAGGATCCACTTGGCGCCGAACTTGAGGACGAGGAACGGGATGGCCCACGAGTACAGGTAACCCACGATGTTGAAGATGAGGTCCGTGCGGCCGCCGGCGATGCGCACGCCGTCGTTGTAGTCGTCCTGGGCCTCCGTGCAGTTGGGCTTGCAGTCGTCGGCGTTGTCGGCCTCGCCGTTCTTCACCTCGAGGCCGAAGAACTGGCCCTTGTTGCCGTTGTAGGCCGTGTAGCCGTACTCGACGCAGAAGAAGACGATGCAGTACACGATGAGCGTTCCCGGCAGCGTCTTCAGACCCTCCACGATGGCACCGAAGGCGCTCTTGATCTGCTTCCAGGCCGAGGACTTGTCGTTCTGGTCCTTCTGGAGCGGAATTTCCTTCGCGACGATGCACGCGACGGCGCAGGTGATGACGAGGCAGACGGAGTTCATGAAGAGGAACCAGCGCAGCGTCAAGTGGGCGGCGCCGAAGAACTCGATGTAGCCAGCGATCATGATGGAGCCCAGCGTGGACCAGCCCTGGCCGATGGAGG
>MBAC02006276.1:0-18960 GCA_001712635.2 Nothophytophthora sp. Chile5
GGCCGTGCACGTCGCCGCACACGGCCACGGGCGCCGCCACGCGCACCACGTTCTCGTCCGCCACCAGCAGGTCCTTCACGCGCTCGCACAGCGCCAGCACGGCGTTGATCTCCAGGAACTCCCCGCGCCGCAGCCGCTCCAGGTGGCGGCCCAGGTGCGTCGCCATCTTGCAGTGAGGGAATGAGGGAGAAGATGAAGAGCGGGTTCTCGGTGGATACGCGACGGTGATTGGTGGAAAACACGAGACAGACGTACTGTGATTGGCGGATAGTCCAGAACCTAGCATACGGCATATGCAATTGCGTCGTTCTCGCGTCCCACAACCAAACTGAACGGCATCGGCATGTGGTGGTGGGGCCCCTGCGCGGGCTGCTCCTGCGCGTCGGACGTGGTGGCGCGCGACTTCACGGACCTGCGGCCGCTCATGACGGACCGCGCGTCGACGGCCGCGGGCGCCGCGCCGGCCCCGGGGCTGTACACGGCGCGGCTCGTGCTGACGCAGGAGGTGGCGGCGCTCAAAGTGCTGGACAAGCGGGCGCTGCGAGACCGACGCACGCGGCGCCGCCTGCGTCGGGAGCTGCGCGTGCTGGAGCTGGCGCGCGGCCAGCCGCATCTGCTGGCGCTGCACGGCGTCTACGCCTCGCGGACGCGCGTGGAGATCGCGTTCGAGCTGGCGCGCGGCGGCGACGCGATGGAGCGGCTGACGCGCAGCTTCTCCGAGCGCGAGGCCAGTCGCATGACGGCGCAGGTGGCCAGCGGCCTGCGCTTCCTGCACGCGCGTGGCCTGATACACGGCGAGGTGCGGCCCGAGCACGTGCTGTACAGCGACGACGAGCCGGACGCGCGCGTGCTGCTGGCGGCCTTCGGGCGGGCGGCTCCGTGGCAGCAGCTGTCGCTGCGCTGCCGCCCTCGGACGCGCGGGTTCCTGTGGGACGACGTGCACCACATCCGCTTCCTGCCGCCATTCGTGCTGCGTCGCAGGGGGGAAGCGGCCAAGAGCGAGGCCGGCGTGGTCGCCACGTGGCAGGAGGCGCAGCAGCTGGACGTCTGGGCGCTGGGCGTCACTCTGTTCGTGCTGCTGTGCGGCGGGTTCCCGTTCGACCGCCAGGACGGAGAGCAGGAGCAGGAGGGCGACGTGGTGGCCATCGAGCGGCGCGTGCTGGGCGAGCGCCTGGCGTTCCCACGCGGCGGCGCGTTGCTGAGTCGCGCGGCGCGAGACATGCTGCGTCGTCTGCTGGAGAAAGACGCGAGCAAGGCCATGAGTCTGGAGGAGGTGACGGCGCATCCGTGGCTCGGCGGAGACGTGGCGCCCGCCGTCAGCTGGAGCGACGACATGCTGGCGCCGCATCGCGCGTTCGCGGCCAGATACGCGGAGGAAGTGGCCGCCGTCTCGCGCCGTCGCCGCGTGTCGCCGCGCTCCTTCTCGCTCTCGCTGCGTGGACACGACGGCCAGGAAGTAGAGCAGGCAGCAGCCGCAGAAGAAGAGGCGGAGGAGGAAGAGCGGCCGTCCTTCGTGTCCACGCACGGCACGCAGCCGCCGCTGGACGAGGACGAGCGGCCCAGCGCCGAGTGCTTCATGCGCCTCGCCAGCCTGGCGATAGACGGCGCCGCCAGCGACGAGGACGTCGTGGCGAACCCCTCGGCCGGCGCCGCAGACCCGGGGGACGCCGAGTCCGGCGGCGGCAAGCTGGACAACCTGTGGCAAGTGCTGGTGCGGCAGCGGCGCTTCCTGTCGTTCAAGTCCATGGGCACCAGCAGCAGCTCTCTGGAGGCCGCCTCCAACGCGTGAGGCAAGGGACGCAGGCGGCTACGGAGACGCAAGTGGGAAGGGGGCGATGTTACAGTTCAGAGGGGGGCCGAAGCAACTGCCGCTGCCTACTCCTTGGGCCCGAGCGCCCGCGCGAGCGCGTCCAGGTTGCTGGCCACGGCCGTCTGCAGATACGCGAGGCGGTTCATGCGCGGCTGCAGCGCCGCCAGCTGCGCCTCGCTGTCCGTGGGCGGCGGCGGGAGGCTGGGCTCCTCGTCCTGGTTCTCTCCCGTCTTGGCGGGCTCTGCGGGCGCGGGTTCCGCTGCGTTGTCGTCCTGCTGCGGCTCCTTCGCGCGGTCGTCGGCCGCCGCACTGCTGCGTTGGCCTTGCGCCGCCGCCGCCTCGCTCTGGCGCAGCAGCTCGTTGTAGTAGAAGTAGATGCTGGCCATGTGGACGCGTCGGAGCCTCGCGAGTGCCTGTCCAAGAGTCCAGAGAGCTCAAACCAGACAGAAGACCAGCTGCGAACGAACGAGAAGGGCACACGCGCCTTCCGCCACTGCCTTTCGATAGCTTCCGACTCGAGACAGGCCTATTTGCATCCGCTTCCGGTCCGTCGCGTCGCCTCCGACCGCAACGCGCGTCTCCGTGTCCGGTCGCTGGGCTCCTCAGTAAAACTGCGCGGTCGCGGCGCCCGAGAGGCGACGGCGCTGCCGCGTGGCGGCCACGCAGGCGTTGATCTTGGCGAGCGCCTGCTTCTCCGGACTGTCGCGCTCGGCGCGCAGCTCGTCCGCGTGCTGCGCCTGCGCCTGCGGGTCCGCGTCCAGCGCGCGCCGCAGGTCGTCCACGAGCCAGTTGCCCTCGCCGCCCACGGCGCTCAGCACGTTGTGGAAGTAGGCCAGGTCGGCGCTCAGCTGCCGCGCGCCCAGCTCCGACAGCGTCGGGATGGAGCACACGGCGCGCAGCAGCGCCGCCAGCGTGCCGCTGGCCACCGTGGCGGTCCAGAGGTCCACGAACTCGGTGGCGGTGGGCGTCGGCTCCGTGCGCTGGGCCTCCGAGCTCAAGAGCAGGCGCTGACAGGCCGCGAGCTCGGGCGGCGTCAAGTGCAGCAGCTGCGCCAGCCGCGCCCACTCGCTGGCCACGCAGCTCTCGTGCGCGCCGCGGGAGGCCACGACGGCGCGCTGGAGGCTGCCGCTCTGGGCGAAGGGCTCCAGCTGCGGCAGCAGCGACAGCAGCAGGTCGGCCACGAGCGTGATGTAGTCCTGCGGCAGGAGGCTGAAGGTCGGCAGGTCGCCCAGCGTCGCGTCCGGCACCTTCCGCCAGCTCTACAGAGACAGAAGACAGCAGCGTTCGAGGGTGAGAGGAGGGAGCGGACAAGGAGCCAGCCAGCGCCTGGGCGCGTTCGACGGCACCTCGTTCGACGGCAGCGTCTCCAGCACGCGCGCGATGGGCAGGAAGACGGCGTCGTACGTGAGCAGCTGCGCCTCCTTCGTCCAGGAGCGCAGGGCCCGCTGCGCCTCGTCCAGCAGCTGCAGGCAGCACAACACACAGACACAGAGGTGAGTCCCTTGTCCTCCGCGGCCTCTGCTCCGGGCGAGAGCTCCCACGCACCAAAGCCGTCGGGTAGCGCGCGTCCGCACTCGAGGGCGCGGCCAGCAGCTCCAGCTCGAACTGGTGGAACTGCGTCTGCCGCGCCGGCGGCTCGTCGTGCAGCCAGCTCCTGGCCACGGCCGCCACCAGCTTGGACGGGTCCGCCAGCTCCGCCAGCGTCGCGCCCGCGCCGACGGCGTCCGCCACGCTCTTCTTGCGGCGGCTGCGCGGCGACGCCGGGCCGCCGGTCTCTCCGAGGAACTGCGCCAGCTGCTGCTGCATGCGCACGCGCACGCGGCCGTCCAGCGCGCAGAGGTCGCTCTCCAGCGCCCCGCAGGCCGTGAGCAGCGCCAGCGCCGCGTGGAACCGGCGCCAGTCGGGCGCGCCGGCCGAGCCGCCGAGCGCCGCGGGCTCGCGCAGATGGCGGACGGCCGGCAGCGCGGCGCTCAGCGCGAGCGCGAACTGCTGCACGGCCGCGCCCACGGCCTCCACGGCCTCGGGGAAGGCGGCGCCGCCCGAGAACTCGTGGCACTGCTGCAGACTCTCGTCCAGCAGCGTCCAGGCCGCCGCGGCCGCGTCCTCCACGCGCTGCGCGAAGCTCTGGAGCGCGCCGTCCTCGGTGGGGGCGTCCTCCTCCTCCTCCTCCTCCTCGGCGCCGGCCTCGCGCGGCCTCGGCGCCTCCAGCGCGGGCGGCACGAGACGCAGCAGCGCGTCCGTGAGCGCGTCGCTGGCGAAGCGGTTGTAGTCCGCGAAGAAGCCGCGGAAGGGCTCGAACACGACGCGCAGCAGCTGGTCGGCGGCCGCCGCGTCGCTCTCCAGCGCCCGGAAGAGCGGCAGCAGCTGGCCCGCGAAGCTGCGCGCGGCGCGGAAGCCGCTCAGCAGGCGCTGCAGACTGAAGCCGGCGGCCAGACGGTCCCGGAAGGACGCGGCCAGCGGCGCCAGCGTGTCGCGCAGCAGCTGCAGCAGCACGGCGGCCAGCGGCTCCGCGCCGAACACGTCGCGCGCGACGCGCGTCTCGCGCTGCAGCAGCTGCAGCACGCGCGCGTAGAAGCCGTCGAGCCAGCGCCCCAGCGCCTCGGCCGCCTCTGCCTCCGCCCCGCCGTGCGCGAACCACAGGCGGTGCACGGCCGCCGGCCGCACGCGGCAGAACTCGTCGCGCACCAGCGCCGCGCGGCCCACGCTGCCCAGCACGTCGAGGCACCAGCGCAGCGCCGCAGCGGCGTCCGCGGCGTCGTCCGCCCGCGCGCAGGCCGCCAGCTTGGGCCGCACAGCCGCCTCGACCTGCGCGCTCAGACGCAGCAGCGTCTGCTCGCGGTCCCAGGCGCCCGGCAGCTCCCGCAGCACCTCGAGGCTGGCGCGCATCTCGCGCACGCGCGGCGCCAGCGTCGCGTCCGCGCGCGCGGCGAGGCGCGCGGGGTCCTCCAGCAGCGCCGCCACCGCGCGGACGTTGCGGCCCCACTTGGCGGCCTCCACCAGCGCCTGCGCGCAGCCCTGCAGCCGCTGCTTGGCCGCGTGGAGCGTCGCCAGCTGCGACAGGTCTCCGCGCGGCGCTGAGCCGCTGGCGCCGCCGCCGGCCGCGTGCGCGCAGACGGAGTCCAGACGGCGGCCCAGCGGCGTCGTGGCCTGCTGCAGCGCCGCCACGCGCGTCTGCAGCTGCGGCGCGGACAGCGCCAGCTGCGCCAGAGACGCGTGCAGACTGCGCGCCAGCGCCTGCGAGCGCCGCGCCAGCGGCGGCAGCAGCGCCGACAGCGCGGCCGCGTCGTCCGGACGGGAGGACAGCGCCTCCTCCGCCCACGCGTAGGCGTCGAAGCTGGCGTCGGCGCTGGCCGCGGAGGCCAGCAGCGCCGCGTCGGTGGGAGGCGGCGACGTGGAGCTCATGAGTTCGCTCGAGGGGGGATCGAGCATGAGTTAGATGGGTGGAGATTCTCCAAATTGATAATTATATATCAATATGTATTCTGTGTCACCGTTCAAAACTGAAATACTATCCCTTACACCTGCACTACTACCGTGATTATACCTGCACTACTACCGTGACTGCTCCTCACGTTCCTCCGCGACGACTATCGGTAGAAGGCCGAGTAGAAGCGAACGCCGGAGGAGGTCACGTCCGGGCGAGCGACGACCCCCGCCATCCCGTAGAGGACGTCAGCCAGCGAGACGTAGTCGTCCGACCTGTCCCCGAGGCACCACGTGCACTGCCAGTGGTGGGTGGCGTGCGTGTTGGCGGTGAATTGGCCGTGCGGGAACTTGTTGAGCCAGTCGCAAGCGGCCTCGGCGGGCGGGTCCGACCGTTCCTCGCACTTCTCCTGCATGCTCGGCAGGTTCCAGTACGCGACCTCCGGGTAGAAATACTCCTGCGGGAAGACGGCGATGTCCGAGTCGTCGTCCGAGAAGGCGAAGTCTGGCGAGAAGTACGTGTCCTTGACGATCCGTGGGCCCGTGAGCGCCACAGCGTCGCCGTGGTCGCCTTCTGCATCGAACTTGGCCTTGATGTTGTCCAGCACGCGCAGCCAGAACGGGTGGCCAGGGACTGACGCCATGAGCGCGTTGCACAGTGCGGCCTCGTCGGAGCCTTCCAGCAGCACTGTGTGGGCCAGCGGCTCGGAGCTGAGGATGATCCGGTGCGCGCCTTCATGCAGGTCGTCGAAGGGTTGCTTGCACTCGAAGTCGGCGTCCACGTACAGTCCGCCGACGCGGTGGAGCAGCGCGTAGCGAGCCATGTCAGCCAGACTGATCTTCCCCACGGCCTTGGCGACGGCCAGATACTCTGGATACAGGCGCTCGAACAATCGCAGGTTGTCTTCGTCCGTCCAGAAGACGTAGGTCCAGGTCGGGTGCTGGGCCACCCAGCTCCGCATCCAGGGCTGGAAGCGAGCGGGGATCGCGTGGGGCGTCTTCCAGGACTGGTGGATGATGCGCGGGATGGTGGCGTTGTCGGCTCGGAGGGATAAGGCGTCCTGTGTCCGCCACGCACCCTGCACCCGCACTCTGGCATCCCTGCCGCCCCGAGTCGCGATCGCGCACAAGCTCAAGATGGACAGGGCGCTCAGCAGGAGGACGCCCCAGCGCAAGGGAGCAGCCGACGGGTTCTTCGCTTGCGAGTCCCTCCGCTGGGTTGAACGCGGGCAACTCATGCTCCACCGAAGGAGCACGGCGATATCTACAGAGTTCACAGCGGAGGGAGAGGCCTGTGGAGAACGCCGCAGATTCCAGAGTGGCCGCGCTGCAGTCTGGGAGCCATTCGGAATAGGAGCGGTCGTCTATGGATACCATGTGGCGTGATGAGTGTTAGAGCGAATGCAGTGCTGGACTGAGTACATACAGCTGCAGTACTACCGGTAGCATATCTGCAGAACTTGCAGCTCGAATCTGCGGGGTCATCACAGGTGGAGATGAAAGAAGGGGGTGAGGCGATGCACTGGCAAGCTGGCCGCGTTCCCCTACTTTTTGCTGCCATCGTCCCTCTGTGCTTCTCCGATTTGCGCGGTCGTCATGTGCACCCAGCGAGCGCTGCAAGCCAACGCTGCCGCATCGTACTTCGTGCAGACATGCACACGTAAGCGGCGGTAACAGGGTGAAGCAACCCTTCCAGATGCACTGGGAAACAGGATGCATGTGCATGTACCACCGCCGAAGACGAGGCAGTCCAACTCCAAGGCAAGGACCGGCTGTGGACAAACCCAGCGTCCTGACCATTAAGACACGACAGTTGTAGAGCACGCCAAAATCTCAACACTGCTCGGTCTATCCAGTCGCGGACACTCCGCCGTTTTCACTGTCCGAGCCGTCTTCATCGCCGCGTTTGGCCTCCGAGCTGTTGCTGCACGTGCTGCAGCTGTGCTTTCCGAGGCGACGTTTATTTTGCCACCCATACGCGAAACCCATTTTCGCTCTTTACATTTGCCAAAGGGATCTGTGCGCATAGTCATGGAGCTTGTCTTTTCCATCGCATCTCTCGCTCGCTTTGCATCGCCATTATCATCGAGGAGCCATCAAGCATACCACCCCAAAGCAGGAAGGAATCTGATAGCTCACGTTAGTGCTCAGCAGACCCAAATGTTTTGTTAGCGAGCGAAATGGTATCACATTTGCTTTTTGTAAAATAAAAAATACCGCTGGCGGATACATCATGTTGGAAGGCGCCATTGGTGGTTCGTTCCATCACCGCCTTGACTGGAGGTGGCCTGCCTGTCTGCCTGCCTCCCTGACGCTCTTGTGCGTACACCCTCGCTTCTGCCTGCCTGCCTGCGTGTCTAGCTTTGGTGGCAGTTAGCGGGCGGTAGGCTGGTAGACACGGACATGCACTTCGCCACCAAAGTTGGTGCGGGTTTGATGGGTGGTTGGGGGGCGCTTCCCATTTTAACAAAAAGGACAAAAAGCGTCCAGTTGGGTCCATAGATGCATGCAGCGGACTTTCGGTCGGCACTCGGACGCGTGGTAAAACGCCCCGTATCAGATCTGAAAGGGCGAATCTGCTGTGTTCCAGTCGGATCGCAGTGGAGTTCAGTTTGCATATACCGGTAATATTCGTTTTGCAAGGAAGGTTTAGATTCCCTATCCTCCACCATCCAAACGTCACAGCGTGCGTGCTTCGTTCAGCAGAGACAGTCGCAAAAAGGGCAAAGAAAAGAAACCAGCTGGTGCCAGTTCAACTGCAAAAGCAAACGCAAACGCAAACCAAAAGATCCCAAGCCGCGCTTTCTTTCTGTCTTTCCGTCAAAAGCCAAAAGGGAAACGGACCGCCACGTCATGGGGAACACGCCCACCAAGGACTTGCCGCCACCGCCCGCTCCGGCGGCCGCCGAGGCGGCCCCGACGGCCGATGGCGCGGCTCCGGCCCCTCTGCAGGACGAGCCGTCGTTCCGCGTGCTGTCGGCCGACCAGCGCGCCGTCACGTTCGACGAGCGCGCCCACTTGCGGCCTGGCGCGGGTGAGCGCGCGGACCGCGTGATGCTGGGACTGGCGCCACTCTCGGGCTTCCGGCCGCTGCAACGCGCGGCCACCTTCGACCCGCGACTGCGCGCGCAGAAGGGGCTGCTGACGGTGTCCGACGTGCTCCACCGGCGCTTCTTCAACGCGCAAGAGCGCCGCGTGAGTGCGGCAGACCGCGACCTGTTCCGCATCGCGGAGGGCGGCGCGGACCGCGAGCAGGCCGTGGTAGTGGTGGACCCCTACTCCACGGGCTCCACGCTGGCGCAGAGGCTGCTGGACCGCGGCTACGCCTGCGTCTGCCTCTATTCGGACACGCTGGAGGTCATGCGCGAGCGGATGAACCACCTGCCGCCCGATCTGACCGCGCGGTTCTCGGCTGTGGTCTTCCACGATGGCGGTGCCGCGGATTCGGACGCCGCGGTGCAGACCACGATCGCCTCGCTGGACCGCGCGGTGGCCGGCGTGGACCTCGTGGGCGTCGTGGCTGGGGCCGAGACGGGCGTGTTGCTGGCGGACCAGCTGTCCGAGCACTACGGCCTCACGACCAACGGCATGAGCGGCTCGGCCGCTCGGCGCAACAAGTTCCTCATGGGCGAGAAGGTGCGCGCCGCCGGGATCCGCGCGGCCCGCCAGCTGCTGGCCACCAAGTGGTCGCAGGCCGAGTCCTTCGTCCGCCAGGAGCTGAGCCTCAGCGGCGCCGACGCGCTGCGCGTCATCGTGAAGCCCGTGGAGTCCGCTGGTAGTGACGACGTGACGCTCTGTCGCTCCATGGAGGACGTGCGACGCGCCTTCGGCCGCATCCAGGGAAAGATCAACGGTCTGGGGCTCGAGAACCAGGCCACGTTGCTGCAGGAGTATCTGGACGGCACGGAGTACGTGGTGGACACCGTGAGTCGCGCGGGCGTCCACAAAGTGGTGGCCGTCTGGGAGTACGACAAGCGCGCGGCCAACGGCGCGCCCTTCGTCTACTACGGCGTGTTGCTACGAGCCGCACCTGCCGGCTCCTTGCTGTCCGCCGTGGCTGACTACGTGCTGCGAGTGCTGGACGCGCTGGAGATCGTCCACGGCCCGGGCCACGCCGAGGTGAAGGTGGTGGACGGTCAGCCGTGTCTCGTGGAGATCGGTGCGCGCTGCCACGGTGGCGCCGGCTCGTATCTGCCTATTGTGAACCGCTGCGTGGGTTACAACCACGTGGACTGTGCCTTGGACGCGTACTTTGACGGCCCAGCCTTCGATCGCCTGCCCGAAAGACCCACACAGCTGCGCGCGCACGGCTGCGAGGCCATGCTGGTGACCTACGAAAGCGGGACCTTGACAGGATTCCCGGGCCGCAAAGAGCTGGAGCAACTACCGTCCACCATCTCCACTATGTTCTTTATCCACGAGAACGATCCGCTGGTGGCCACTGTGGACATGTTCTCTACGCCCGGCAGCGTCATCATGGTCCACGAGGACGAGAAGCAGCTGCAGCGCGACTACGAACGTATCCGCGAGTTGGAGCACGAAGGGCTGTACGCATTGGCCGCGCCGACGACCGTGCAGGCAGAGCCGCGCGGCGTGGCCGTGGTGGTGGATCCGTTCTCCACGGGCGCTGTGGTGGCACACGCGCTCATGGCGCGTGGCCTGGAGTGCATCTGTGTCTACAGCGACAAGCTGGAGAACATCGAGGCTGTGGCGAGTCTGGTGCCGCCCGGCCTGTCGCTTGCCTTCGCGGCCACGGTGGCCCACGAGGACGGCCAGCTGGACCGCACAGTCCGTGCCATCCGTGCGGCCGTGAAGCAGGTCGAGGCCGACTACAAGTGTGTGGCCACAGTCCGTGCTGTGGTCCCCGGTGCCGAGTTGGGCGTGAAGTTGGCGGACTCGCTGGCGGACGCACTAGGGCTCGAGGGCAACGAGCTGGCGCTCTCGGCCGCTCGGCGCGACAAGTTCCTCATGGGTGAGACACTGCGGACGAGCGGCGTTCGCGCGGTGCAGCAGGTGCGAGCCACCACGTGGGCCGAGGCCGAAGCCTTCATCACGCAGGAGCTCAAGCCCGAGCCATTCGAGGTGGTGCTCAAGCCACTGGAGAGCGCTGGCGCCGAGGACGTGGTACTGTGTTTGTCGTTGGCCGAGGCGCAGCGCACGTTCGACTCCATTCTGGGGAAGATCAACGGCCTGGGGATTGAGAACCGCGCGGTTCTGCTGCAGGAGTATCTGGAAGGGGACGAGTACGTGGTGGACACGGTGAGCCGCGCAGGCGTCCACAAGGTGGTGGCCGTGTGGAAGTACGACAAGCGACGCGTCAACGACGCTGCCTTTGTCTACTTCGGTCTGTCGCTCGTCCCTGCTCAGGGTCTCGTGAACGACCTCATCGCCTACCAGTTTCAAGTGCTCGGTACGGAAATTGTGGAGGGTGTGGTGTTGTTGCTAGGGGCAAACGTTTGATTTTTGTGCTAATTTATGGCTATTTCCATGATGACAGACGCGCTGGGTATTCGCAACGGTCCGGCTCACGGCGAAGTCAAGTTCTGTCGCGGGGCGCCGGTGCTCATCGAGGTGGGTGCGCGCTGCCACGGCGGCGAAGGCGCCTGGGTGCCGATCGCCGACAAGTGCGTGGGCTACAACCAGGTGGACGCCACGGTGGACAGTCTGCTGGACGAGACGGCCTTCGCCAAGCTGCCCGAGCGCCCGTCGACGCTGCTGGAGTTCGGCTGCGAAGCCATGCTGGTGTCTTACCGCAACGGTGTGCTGAAGAGCACGCCCGGACTCGCGGAGATCGAACGTATGCCCGCGTTCCTCAAGAAAGAGATCTTCTTGGCGCCCGGAGACAACGTGCGCCAGACCATCGACATGTTCACGACGCCCGGCAGCATCATGCTCACGCACAAGGACCGCGACGTGCTGGAAGCCAACCTCGCGCGCATCCGAGAGCTCGAGATCGACGGTCTGTTCGAGATGATCTAGGCGGGGAGAGTAGCACCCGCAAAGACACAACAACGTACGCCAAGGCAGCTTCAGCAGGTCGAGCGAGGTTGGTGGCGACTCTCGGACGTTGGATTCGCCAGCCAGTTTGCACTTTGCTGTGCCCCTTCTTGGTGATCTTTTCTTGCTTTTATCTAATCGATTGGTTTGGTGCAGCTAGCTACTGGACGCGTTTGGGTGCTGTCACTTGAGGAGCTGGTGCTTGAGACAGTCGTTGACTTTGCAGGATCGGCCTTCGAAGACGCATCGCTGACAGAACCCGGAGCGCATCTTAGATGGTGACACGACGGTGCCGCCTTCTTTACGCGCTCGGGCGTGGCTCTTGGTAACTCGGGGAGGACTCAGTGCCTTCGTTGTCTCTGCAGTGGGATGCGCGGCTCGAGTGCTGGCGAGCGGGAGCAGCAACGTGCTTTTCTTTCCGGTTGCTTTCTGCTCGGTGGAGTTGTCCGGCGTGTGATTGCTAGACGAGTGCTTCGAGTGGGAGTGATGCTTCGTGCGACTTGCGCTGATGGCGCCATCGTCGTTGGGGTCGTGCGAGCGGCGACGGCGCGGCGGAGACGGAGGAGGCGACGACGGAGGCGACGTCTGGCACGCAGAGTCGCGGAGCTTGGACTTGTGCTGCTGCCTAGACGAGCGCGACGACGGCTGCTGCTGCGCGTAGATCCGAGCGGCTGCGCGTGCCGACGACAGCGGCGTGAGCTCGAGTTCTCCGGCTAAGGAGAGGTCCGCCTTGGGTTTGGTGGGACTCGTGCTGGCGCCGCGGGGACTCCCAACTGACGGAGCAGTCTTCGAAGACTGTGGGGACGACCGGTGGGGCGTTTTGTGCGGATGGTGCGGCACTTTGCCGTGTCGTGGGGTCCCTTGCGACCCAGGGAGTATCAAGGGCGGCAGAACCGAGTGTGTTGGCGCTGCTGCTGGCGTCTCCACTGCAGCGGAAGGCGTTGCTGGAGGTACGGAAGCCGACTGCTTGGGCACCTCCAGAGTGCGTTTTCTCGTGTTGGGGCTCTTCCGTCTGTCGTGAGAGATTTGTCAGCACTATGGTGGCCATCAAGATGCAGAGAGTGGGCGAGGGTGTCGCTTACCTTGACGTTGGCGGCGTGTCCGGCGGTGCTGCTTCTATCAGCGACGCCGTTGGTTGCGGGACAGACTCCTCCACTGGTGCGGACGCTGGGATAGTTGTTGGTGTACTTTCTGGTGGCGAAGCGACTGTGGGCGTGTGCTCGCTCTCGGGCGGCTTCTGAAACGCAAGCGCTTGCTGGAGTGCAGAGGAGATGGCTTGCGCCACGAAGGGCTGCGCAAGCTGAAGGCAGTGGTGTGACGACTCGAGCGGTGCGGTGGAAGCCTCCTCACGACCGTGCGCCGATCGAGGAAGCCGCAGTATGGGAACCTGAATTGGTGCTGCGCCAGCAGAGGGAGAAGGCTCTCGCTCTGCCTTGGAGCTGGCGTTGCTGTCTGTGGTTGGATCGACGTCGGCAATAGATGCCGCGTCTGCCACGGCTCGAGACACAAGTTCGTCGCCTATAGCAAGGGTCAGCCAATCTGTGGCGTCCTCGACGGCTTGCGTCACGCTCTGCACCGCCTCCAGGACCACGGCGTCAACTGTCGCTTCCGCAACGGCGTGGGCGTTCAAGCTCAGCAGCACTTTCGCTGCTCCGGGTGGAGTGAGCGACGTCTCATCAGCCTCTGAGCCGACGGTGGATGGTTCCGCAGTCGGGACGACAGCAGCCGGAGCCTCCGCCTCCGCCACCGCATGGGAGACCAGCTCACCTCGAACAGCTTGAGTCAGCCACTCGGTGGCGCTCTCGACTGCTTGCGTCACGTCGTGCAGCGCTTCGTAGACCACCTCATCGACTGTCACTTCCGCAACCGCGTGGATTCTCGCGTCTGACGGCTCAAGTGATGGCAACGGCAAGCCAGGCGCTCCGCTGGGAGACTCGCCATCTGTCTCGACTCTCGTGGTGCTGTCGCTGGAGGAGTCAGCACTGGCGCTAGCTTGATCGGCAGCAGCCACGGCTTGAGAGAGCAGCTCGTGACCCACGGCTTGACTCAACCACTGCGTGGCGTTCTGGACGGCTTGCACCACATCGTGCACCGCCTGACGGACTGCAGAGTCAACGGCCGCCTTGGCCACCGCATGGACGCTCGAGTGCTCATCGTCGAGACGCAGAGCTGGGACGAGCGGGAGGCTCATGCCGACCAGAAGAGCGGCGTCAATGACCTCGACGCCGTGACGGCCGAGTCTCCAGCCAACTCACTCGCTATATATAGGAAAGCGCTCGACGACAGAAAGCAAGGCGCTGCTGCTGGAGCCAAGCGGTTTATTAATACGGTGGCCGCCACGTCCCCCTCGTCATGCCCGGGTCTGTCGCAAGGTCCGCGGCGAGAGCGGTCGACGCTGGAGAAGCTGCCGCTCTCGTGGCGTTCGCGTTCGCGCTGGCGACGAGACGACGCTCGTATCACCTGCACAGCTGTCGTGGGCCAGAAGACTCCGCACGTCGTGGACCAAGTCGTGCTGGAGCCCGAAGCGCGCTGCGACGGTCAGAACGCACTCGTATTGCCGTCGGGCGGCCTTGCCTTCGCTGAGATGTTCGAGTTCCACTGCCAAGTTATAGTGCGCAACGAGCAGCAGCTGAGCGGCTTCAGTGTCCAGCTCTTGAGCTTGGAGTAGCTGCGCGACGGCCGCCTTGGCGTGCGTTGCGGCGGCGGCGTGACGCTCCAGTTGGGAGAGCACGGCGCAGATATTGAGACGAGTGAGTGCGAGTTCGGAGGCTGGCGCAGTCGACTGGCCAGCTTCCACGGACTGGAGCTGCAGCTTGAGTGCGCGCTCCAAGAAGCCCAACGCCGCGAGAGGACTGCGCGTGTGCTTGGCGTGACAGGCCAGGTTGTTGAGCGTGAGCAGCAGGAAGACGCGGCGGCGACTCGCGTGCTGTGCCTCCGGGAGGCTGCGGAGGTAGCCGGTGCGTCTTGTGTGCTGCTCCGCGCGCTCGAGCAGCTCGCGGCATCTCTCGGTGGTCGCGGAGTCCTGAGGCGAGGCCGTCTGCAGCGCCTGCATGGCCAGCGTGTTGCTCAGTAGCAGGAACTCTTCGCAGCCGCGCTGGAACAGCACTGAGAGCACGCCGAAGCGCCCCTTGTGCTCGAAGAGAAGGCTCTCGACGGCTTCGAGCGCGCAGAAAACGTCGGCGAACGGCACTCGCACGTCGGCGTCGAGCGCTCGGACGTTCGCGAGCGCCGCGGCCAGCGCCACTACCGACGCTTGCTCGTCCATTCAGGTCACGGAGGGAAGGTCGGGCCTCAGCGGAGGCTTGAGAGACGATGCCACCTGTGGATTTGAGTAGTGAGAGCAGGCCAGACACGAGCAAGAGGCGTTGAGAAGGAGGCGCTTTTTATAGCTCCAGCAGTGGGAGGCAGCAGAGGAGCGGACGCACTGCTGCCCATTGCGCAACTGCAGCCCAAGAAGGAGAGCCTGGTTGACCATGGAGGCCACGCGGCGTGTGCGCGAGCTGGGCTTCCAGCGAGGTCGCTACCAAAGGTGCGGCTCATGTCGGTGGCATCTGCGACGTGTGGCGGGTCTGGACGCTTTGGTGCCTTGCCGTGCTAACGCTCGTTCTGCTGTGACTCCAGCAAGTTCCGCATTCGCCATGAGCCCAAAACGCGCCGCTCGAAGCGACTTCGACGTGGTCTGCCCTGGGAATCACTGTTCATGCGCAAGTCGCGGGCCGAGAAGCGGGTGCGAAATACAGTAGCCAGGCGATGCTAGGGACTGCAGACTGAGCCCGTCCACTCACTTTGCTTGGCTACTGACTAGGAAATCATCAACAGTCCGTGGGAGTTCCCCATGGCGGCGCAGAACCTCGCGGTCATCCTCATCCAGAAGCGCGTGCGTGGCATGCTCTGCCGTCTGCGTCAGGCCTCAGGCGCATCGAAGACAGTCGGCAGCAGCAACAGACGCAAAGGCGGACGCACTCGCAGCCCCATGCAGCAATTCGTGGCGCGAGGCGGCAGCTTCTCGGACGAGCACGGCTTCCGCGCGTTCGCAGCCACGCGCCTCCAAGCCTGGTTCCGCATGCAGCGCCAGCGCTGGCGAGCGACTCTCGCGCGATTCCCGCTCTACCACATCGCGGCGCTGCAGCTGCAGTACGCGTGGAAGGCGCACTACCAGCACGCGTTGTTCCAGCGGCAGACTCGCGGCTCGAACTCAGCAGCTTCGCTCTCGCCTGCGAACCGCGCGGCTCTGTGTCTGCAAGCCGCGTGGAAAAGCTACACGCACCGACGCATCTTCCGCTACTACCGTGACCTGCTCACGTTCCGCAGCACCGGCGACCCGGCGCGCATGCTGCGTGCCATCAATCCGGGCGAAGCGGGGTTGCTGGACGCGTCCATGAGCGCGCAGGTTCGCTTCCGCCTCGGCGGCCTGGCGTTCCCGCCCACCATCTACTACAAGATCTTCACGCGCAGACCCGTGTGCGATCTGGGCGCCTTCAGTCCCAAGGACTACACGCTGGCGCGTCAGGGAGCTCCGGTGAGTCACTCGCACGCGAGGCGCTCACGAGGCCAGACGGAGAGCACGACGTTCATCCGCGTGGGCAACTCGTACTACCGCGCGCGGCAGCAGGAGCAGGACACGCGGCTGTGGTACCGTCGGCTGGAGAATAACGGCTGGCGTCCCGTGACTGCCAAGGTGCTGGCCGAAGCCAACGCCGACCCGATCGCGCAGGCCACCGGCGGGCGACGTGCCGTGGCCCCCGCCGGCGGCTTCCACTACTCCAAGCTGGTGCGGCAGCAGGACCGCGAGAGTGCGCGTCGCCACAAGAAGCGGCTCTGGATGCAGAAGCTCTACACGCAGGGGCTGCTGGTGACGGCGCCGCGTCCCGAGCGGCACCACCAGCATCAGCAGCAGGAGGAGCAGGAGGAGGAGGAGGAGGACGGTGACAAGCGCCGCGACCAGCCGGCGCTGCTGTTCGGCGTGGACTTCGAGGACGAGAACTGGGAGAACGAGGCCGAGGACATGTTCCTCTGGGCCGAAGCGCTCGACTACGACGAGTACGTGAGCAACTGGCAGGAGCTGGGCCGCACGGCAGCCACCGACGAGGACCTGTGAGCGCTTTCAGCTGGACACGGAGGGATGCAGCATACGGATGCACTGAGAGCGGAGGCAGTTGGAACGGGACACGAAACGACGCGGGCCTTGAAGTCGTCGAGGAGGAATATCAGCGAGTCAAAACGCTGCATTCGCTTCATAGCGATAGACGAGTGGCTAATATGCGATTTAGGAGTATCCTCCAATCAAATCGCTCTAAAATGGCCTCTTCGTGTGGTGCGCGCCAGATTATGGCCCACCGTGTAATCTGGACCTTTCAGATTGCAGTGTGTCCCACACCAACCTCCTGTGCACCACACGCTGATCACCATTCCCAATCTCGAGCAGCTCAAGATGCTCCGGATGCAGCGGCGAGTGGCGCGTCTGCACGCGCTGCGGTCCCAGCAGACGCAGTGGCGGCGGCTGCAGACGGCGGCTGCGGCTTCAAACCCGTCCTCCCCGTCCGCCCCAGCAGCAGCAGCTTCCAGCGCTGGCGCTGGCGGTGGTGGCGAGGAAGAGCCGCCCAAGTACAAGCCCGGCTGGTTCAGCCGCAACCCGGGCATCACGCTAGGAGGCATCCTGCTGAGCATCGGACTGTACATCTACCGCGGCCAGCGCAGCAAGAAGAACTTCGAGGCGCTGCAGACGCCCATCGCGGAGCAGGCCGTCATCTCTCCCTACGAGGCCTGGGAGCTGCGCAGCAGCAACGACGTCACGTGCGTCCTGCTTATTGCTTGTACCTCTGCGTGTTGTGAACCTTGGGACTAACGAACCGCTCCTGATTAAACAGACCCGAGACGTTCGAGGCCATCCGCGACGGCGTGGCGCGTGCGTTCCCGTCGGGCAAGGCGTCCATGCAGCACTTTGACCAGTATCTGGGCGTGAAGCTGAGCCAGACGTGCCCTACGGGACTCAGCAAAGCGTACCACTTGGAGCGCGTGCTGCTGAGTCTGGAGCGCGATGAGAACCGCAAGAGCGACACAGATGCGCTGCTCGTGGCCTTCTCCATGGCGGTCAAGGGCGCGGTGGACGAGCGGCTGCGCATTCTGTTCAACCTGGCGACTGACGCGCCTGTGGTCGCAGCAAAGATGACGAACGACGACGAAGAAGAAGGAGAAGAAGTCGAGGAGGAGCAACAGGAGGACACGAGCGAGATCTCGCAGGAACAGATGGAGCGACTGCTGCAGCTGTTGCTGGCGACGTATCAGATCCCGTCCGAGAAGCGCGTGTTGGCCGTGGAAGGCGCCAAGTTCCCGTTCCAGGAGTACGTGGCAGCCTCCGCTTCGGACATGCTCAAGGCGGCGGTGCAGGCGCAGGTGGCCGACAAGAAAATCACCGCGGAAGAAGCGCAGGAGCGCCGCGCGTACACCTTCGAGGCCTTCTCGCAGATTATGCGCGGCAAGACCGTGTGTGTGTGGGGCGAGTGCTTCGCCAACAAGAAGAAGAAGATGAAGAACTAAGTAGGGAGTTAGCAGTCAAACATGCAGCAGAGAGGACAGCTGTCTGCACCAGTCAGCCATCGAATACACTTGCAGAGCGTCTCTGCTCGGCTTCTCACTGACTGCTCTGCTCCATGTAGGCCAGGCGCATCATGGGGTGGCTCTCCACCTGATTCATCTCCTGGAGCACCGTGGCGACGCTGTGGCGCAGCTGGTGGAACTGGCGCATCGGCACTTGCAGCGTTTGCGTCTTGCCGTCCGAGGTCTGCAGACGCACGAGAATGCGTCGCAATGGAGGTGACGCGGCAGACGAAGAACTGGCGGCGACGGCCACCGTCCAGTCGAACGCCTGCAGCCGCGGCAGCGAGAACTTGGTCGTCGTTGCCGCTTGCGTCAGCACTTCCCAGCTGCAGGCACACGAAACACTCATAACGTTTGGCACAAAGCAATTCATCATATGAGCAGCATTTAGCATACGCAGCGAACGCACTGTTCTTGAAGCAGCAGACGGAATCGCTCCCGGAAGGCGGACGGGAGGCTGGTCGTCAGCGCCTGATGCTGTGCGAGAGTCACCTTGTGCGACGCTGATCCAGTGCCCGTGCCTGACGCGGTCTGGGTTTCATTGGAGGGCAGTAGGAACGTCATGTGGTCGCGAACAACCACCTCCAGCACACGCCGCAGCACCAGCGCCAGCGCTGTAAAGAGCTGCTCGTCCGCCTTGGAACTGCCGTTGAGGCTCGCTGTGGCTGCCGCCGCCTCGACGTCCTGCTGGCAATGCAGAGCTACGGCCAACCGCATCGCCGTGTCGAAGTGCCGCAGCGCCACGGCCTCGTCCCCGTCGCGCAGCAGCGCATGCCACTCGCGCACCGCGCTCTCAAACTCCGTCATTGAAGAACCGACCATATCGGATTTTGCTCATTGTGCTACCGGTATGCTCAAAATAGTACTACTGGAGCGTACTATACGTGTATGACGAATGTATCAAGCCTACTATTGATACTACAATCGTACTAATGATGTCTGCAAATAGCATTTCGTTCGGCAGTTTACTATTCGATTACTAATTACTATGTTTGTACCCTAGATATGGTTCGATTGATACTTCGCCAATCAATATTGTTTGACGGAGGACCCCATGTGTAAACGGGTACAAAATTCATTCAACTCAATACTTTCCGCTTTTTTCAGCGCGTTTTTCGTGGATTTTGCGTTTT
>MBAC02006278.1:0-18852 GCA_001712635.2 Nothophytophthora sp. Chile5
CTCAAACCAACTGGCTACTCAAGAATGCACACAAGATGTATGCATGCATGCGTTTCAATATCACTCAGTGGAGTACTACAGCGAAAGGAAAACGACAAGGTGGCCAAGAAGTGACGAGGGTTGGATATAAACTCGTTGTAATTAACAACGGATTAGCGACCCTAATTATTGGGCAGGACTAAACCTCTAATAAATATTGATCCATAATAGATATAGAATAAAACCACCACATTTTATCAGCGTAATGAAATTTACCCGGTTAAAACACCACAAGGAATTGCAACTTTATTATCGTGATAGTGTTGTTCTTACACCACTACTCTGGATAAAATTCCACCAACACACTGGAAATTGAAATCCGTATTATTACGACGCGTTGCGGTTTCGGTTTGCTTTCATAAAAAGTAAATCGTTCCAAGACAAACTCTAAATGGCAATGCATGATAATTGGACATATTTGCGACCACGTGAAGCGAAAGAATTCTAGCTAACCAATTGAAGAAGTCCAAATCTGAGCTCACAATGATAAAGCTGAGTGTCTCTTCTCCATTTTGAACCCTCGTTTGACCTTTTTTTAATTCAGGGGTTTTCGAGCGATGCCTCGCACACGCAAAACTTTCTCACTGGCAAAAAAATGGAAAAAAGTGTTTTCAACCAATCAGGGACTACATTCAGCCGGGTAGTCTTCGCGATAGTGGACATTCGCAGTAGTTCACCTGATCATTTAATTCACTTCTGATCAGTTGATGGTTTCTATTCGATAAATATGGTATTATATCGGAAATATTCGAGTACACGATGAAATCTTAGGTTTAACGTTATTTACGGTGTCGCCAATGCAAGACTGATAAAATTCGCAAATACAAAGAATCTGATTAAACTACAGAGTAAAATCACATATAGCTCAGGAAATACAATTTGACGCGCCTGCTGCGAATATCACCCAGTCATTTCCCAAAACAAGCAATCCAACCAGTTTTGGTGTTCCAGAGACACCTGAGCATGCCCCTGTGCATCCCACGCACTCATAAGCATATCAGTTTGCTTAATTTGTGCAGCACACATGCATGGACAGAAGCAAGCAGGACGATGCAGAGGACAGCAGTACACTCGAAGTGCAGTCAGCGCCAGGACGACTTGCATGACACGGAGGGCCCTCCAGCATGAAGGAGTGAGAGCGCACGACCTCACGCCACAAGAGGGGGTATGCAGCGAGAAGGACGACGTGAGCGATGCGCGCACGGTTGGGAAATTCGGGGTGCGTTAGTCTATCGTCAGTCAGGAGGTCTTGCCGACCTGTCGCTGTCTTTTGGTTGGTTTCTCCCATGCAGGTTCAGAATTCGAGTAACTGCAGGTTATTTCTATCACATGCTTTTGCCCCAGTCAACTGGAATTATCAAAGAAAATCGTCATTTGATTAAATATGCGCATCTATAGAGTAAATAAGTAGGTGACTTAGTGAAAACCATAATATTATCTTCATAACGATAAAATGTATTTTCGTCTCGATTTAGCTGCCAGCTTTGGGCCAACCCAACGTTCCCATCGCTAGACTTGCCTCCATCCCTCGTCGGCAATTGCTTCTCCCTCGAGCGAGTCGCAGCGCTGCGCCTCAACCTGCTATCTCTCCAGCCATGCTGCACTTGCAGTGTCTGCTGAGCGCGACTGGTCTGGAAGAGGAAGCTCCGCTGGCACGCGTTCTCGCCGTCGCCGTGTCTCCGAGCGAACGCGTTGCTGTTTTGCAAGCGCGGATTGCGACGGAGCTGCGTGCGAGGAAGATCGAGCGAGGGGGAGGACAGCCCAGCGCCGCCATGCAGCTCTACTGCGTGCAGCAGCAGCGACTGACGTATCGCCTCGACCAGGAAGCCAAGCGCGAGGTGCTCTTTCTCGACGGCACTGCCATCTCCGGGTGCGACGCGAGCAGCAGCGCGGTGCTGGGGAGCACCAAGCGGCTCGTGCCGTGGGCCCACGTGTCGTGGTACTTCCGAGAGCAGCCCTTCGTGCTCCCTGACGCTGTTGACGTCGTGGTGGCCTGGGAGGAAGACTTCGTGCTGGTGTGACGTTGGGAAGCAGTGGACACTGCTTGAAGTTGAGTTATGTATGGTAACGCTGGCCATGAGCCTGAAGATGGCGAATTTATTCCTGAATGCCTCTCCCCGACATGGACATAACGAAAGTGTCTACGCCCCATGGCCGCGACCTCGCATCCGTCGCGCCTTCCTTCGCTTCTACATCGCCCACTCAATCACTATACAGAGCTACCAGGAGGTCCTCTAGGGAACAGCGGGTTGTACTGGGCTTGCTGCTGGCCCGGGTACTGGTAGTGGTTGTAGGCCTGTTGCTGCTGCTGCTGCTGAGGCTGCTGCTGGTTGTAGTAACCCCCATACGGAGCAGCGGGCGATGGCGACCCGCCTCCGTATGGAGGTGGCGGCGGGTACTGAACGCCGTTGCCGCTTTGTGGGGCGCCTTGCATCTGCTGGTACTGCGAGTACGGGTGCGATTGCGCGTATCCTCCTGGCTGCTGCTGGGTCTGCACCCGGGCGTATTCGTAGGAAGGAGGAGCTGACTGCTGCGGCGGCGGCTGGTAGTACTGCGGAGCGCTTCCTGCCAACTGGCGCGCCAATGCCTCATCGCTGGCGTTTGGGCCAGTGGCGGCATCGCGGATCTGCATGTCGTTCATCATCCTCTGCGCCAGTGCCGCGTCCTGGGCCTCGCGTTGCCGCATCTCGTCGTCCGCAGTCAGATTCAGCTCCAGCTCGCGCTTCTCCAGCTCGCGCGCGGAGCAATGGTCCGCGACGGTCTGGTGCAGCTGGTCGATCCGGGTGCTGAGCTCGCTGTAGAACTTCCCGCCCTCTTTCACGTGTGAATCCAGCTGCTCGAACACATCGACCGCATCGCTCAGGTGCTGAAGGAAACGCTGTCGTGCCAGCATCACATGGTCGTTCTCTTTCTTCGCCTCGAAGCGCGTGTTGGCTTCAACCAGCTCGCCCAGAAGCGCCTGCTCCTCTTCGCAGATCGTGGCGATTTTCCCCTCAAAGTGGTCTCGGAAAAACTGCTTCTCCGTCTCCAACGCCGTGTCCGTGGAGGCTCCGCTCGCTTTGCTCCCGCTCAGCAGCACTGGCAGGGCGTTGAACTTGTCGTAGGACACTTGGAAGTCGCGCAGCACTTGATCTTTCTCCTCCACCAGATGGCCAAGGCGCAACAGCAACGACGAGACCTCCGCAATCTCCTCGACGCAGCTGGAATCATCCTGTTGCAGATCCGGCAGCTCCTGGTCCAGACTCGCCTTCGATCGAGCCAACGCCTCCAGTTTCTCTTGATTCCCGGCCAGTTTCTCGCGCACGACGTCGTCCGATTGCTTGGCCTCCTTCACGAGGCGATAGTAGCGATCAACATCTGCGCGGAAATTCTGGTTCAGCGAGGACGACACCGGCCGTGCCCACCTCTTGTCGCCATAGTTCTGCCGACACACGTTGTCCTCGATCTCCTCCTGACTCATGCGCGTTTCGATCGCGTGCAGCTTCTTCTCGGCTGCGTCGGACGTCTGCTGGTTCTCTTGCAGCCGCTGCTGGATGAACACTGCGACCGCGTTCTCCCTGGACCCACCTGGACCCATCGACGCCGTGGCGGTAGTCACCTTGACGTGCTGAATGCGCTGCCAGATCGTGTGCGGGATCCCGTTGTCGCTGGTCTTCTCGAAGGCCTCGATGGACGCGGGAAGCCCCATCGCATGCAGTTTCTGCTTGGCTGCCTCGTTGCTCTTGGCCACTTTCTCCGCCGTCTGCTCCAGCACGCCGTGGATCGCTTGCTTGACGCCGTCGGCGCGGTGCAGCAAGTCCCTGGGCACGAACTGCTCGAACAAATCCACGCCACCGAGCTCTTGCTGCAGCTCCGCAGTCGAAAACGGCAGCGGCTTCACCATCGCAGCCTTGCCGACCGCCTGCAGCTCCGAGAACTTGGGCACATTCTCCAGATACACGCTGGCGTTATCCTTCCGCGCCGTCTCAAGATGCTCGCGCACCACGCGCTGCAGAGCCTGTGCGGACTGCAGCAGCGACGTCGGAAGCTTGTTCTGCGTGGCCACCCGACAGGCTTCGGTGCACTCGGCATCCGCCGCTGCGAGCCGCGCGATCTCCTCTCCGTATCCTTCTCCACGAGCCAGCGCCACCGCCTTGGAAGCCGTTCCCTGCCAGTACTGCGTGGCTGCACGCATGCAGTGCACCTGGAACAGCAGGTGTATCCCCCACGAACGGTCGATCGCGCCCGTGAGCGCCGAAGAGCGACAGAAATCCAATGCGGAGACGTAGTAGTCCAGGGCCTGATGCACCAGTTTGGCCTTGATGGCGTCCTTCATCTGGTCCTTGATGGCCTTCTCGTAGAAGCACGCTTGCGCTTGTGCCAGCATGAGAAACGTCAGCAGTCCCAGCCCTTCGGCGCTCATGTCGGGGGTGCGCGCGCCCAGCGTGCGTTCCACCAGCGAGTCTTTCACCTCCGCGAAGGCGCCCGCAGCGCGCATGAAGTGCCGGCAAGCCGTCTTCAGGCCGTCGGCCGTGCTGCGGTCTGTCTGCACGCCCAGCTGGCTCTCCAGCGCGCCGCAGTTGAACATGACGGCCGCGCGCTCGAAGGACACGCCCGTCTGCGTGCTCTTCTTGCGCGGACAGAACGAATCGTTCCACGTGAACTGCAGCTGCAGTGGAACTCGCGCAGACTCGCCAGCCGGCGGGCTTCCGTCGCACGGGAACCGCTGCGCCATCTTCTCCAGCTGCGCGTAGTAGCGCAGCAGAACGTGGCGCGAGATGACCGACGGCGTGCGCACGAGATCCACGTCCGTCTTCAGCTGCTCGAACTGGTCCAGCGCCTGGCGCTGCGGCGCCGGCAGCCCGCCTTCCTCCGCCGCAGCCGACTCGTCCGCGTACTCGCGCCGGAGGAAGTCTCCCAGGGCACTCCGCAGCCCCGCGACGGGCGTGTCGCTGAGCTTGAAGCCGATGCCCAGCATGCCCTCCTTCTCGCTTGCTTCCTTCTTCGACGGCTTCTCTTCTGCTGAGCTTCCGCGCTTGCAGCTAATTCCTGGCGAATTATGGCGTAATTACTCTGTTGAAGAAGCCTAAATCAGACTGCCGAAGGTCGGTGGCGCACATAACGAGGAAGCAAAATGAAGTGGCGGCTGGCGTAAATGCCAGCACAATCTGTATCGAGATGCGACAGATTACACCGCTTTTTACGGGTAAGCTTGCCTGATTTTCACCATCATTCCGCGCTGCCACACTCGGCCCGGCACCACTCTCGCCGGTCGTGCAGACTACCGGTTTGCGCATGAAAGAATACGGTTTACCGGTATGCATACCGCGTTTTGGTCCGACGATGAGATGGAACAATCGGGCATCATCATCCCGGATGTTCAATATCCAGCTGGGATGAGTCGCATGCGGGGCGGCACTCACTCTGCGTGCGGAACGCAGAGGCGAGATGCCTGCAGACTGTTCACGAATGGCCCCGCCTGACCCTCGCCTTCCCCCTCAACCTATGCAGCCACTCCCTCAAGCCAGGTTCCCACGCGTGCCAGCATCATACCGGACTTTTCGTCACCAAGACAGCCAGCTTCCGGTGTAAATGCAACCTTCCCAAATGTCGATCCGCACGACGCACAAGAGAGGGAGGGGCCCTGGCTTCCTTCCTTCCTATCGAAGTAGTACATGTACATTCACTATCGCAGACGCAGTTCTTTGTCCAAAGGTGCCTTCCAGGAACATCATCAAAGGGCGAGGGCGGCAAATGCTTGAGCGCAGCCAGAGACACGGCACGGTGAAACTTGCTCGAGACAACAGGCCCAGAATAGCAATTCCACCGACCAATATGCGATGGCGAGGATGTCCAAGGCGCACATCAAACTCGGCGGCCTTGCGGTGCGAATGGAAGGACATTGAGCAAAGCGATCGTCTGTTGGATGAGATGTGAGATGGAACTCGTGAGGATGGTGAGCCAGGATGCTTGGCAGTCTACTGTCGCTCAGTTTGCACCGTCGTTTGAGAAAATGCTTCAACGTGTGTCATCCCCTATCCCTCATCAATTACGTCATCCACCATGTTCTTCTACACCTACCCCGGATTAAAACCGAGTGCGAAGCTCCTTCGGAAGCGTTTCGGCGGGGAATTACGCAGCGTTTTAGGTGTCGCGTAATTCGGCGCATTGCCATCACAATCTCACGTTTTCGATTACTCCACGGTGTACACGGTACCAGTCCGCACTGTTCCTTTACCACCGCCATCGACCAAGTTCAAGCACCCACACAGGTTGCATGAGTGATGAGTCGTGCACGGCATGTTCGCCCGCTGCGTGTGGTGCATACTGGGCCACTCGTGCCAATATTACTGGAGAAGTCGTATGGAATCGTACCCTAACAAAAACATCGAGACGCGCGCGATGCCCTTGTAACTGTCTCTCGCGCTTCACGTGCATTGGAGGGCTCTCGTTTTGGTGGGTAATGCCTTTGGCGCCTTGGTGCGCGCTGGCGCTGATGGCGCTGCGGTATTGCGCGCGTGCCACCACCAATCAAGCGGCGAGTCCCGTTTCTGCCGACGTGGAGCGCAATCACAAGCTGAAGTGTGTGGTTGGGCCCTAAACCTGTGCCATAACCAGGCATTCCTTGCGGGAATGCGCGCTATCATTGTCGGCGCGTAAACAGCGAACGCCAAAGGAGCCCTAGCCGCGACGCCCCACGAAAGGGATCTGCGTCAAATGATTGCGGTCCATATATTCTCTCGGCATGTCGCAAGCTGACCCTTTCTCAATAGACGGTAGCTTTTTGGCTCAAAGTCGCAACCCACTCGAAAGCTAGGAATTGCAAACTGGCTGGCTTCCTTCCTTGATACCGTCACTGGATTCGTTCGTGCGGAAAGGCACGCTTCCTTCCGCAGAGACTCGCTTCGCTGCCAGCCAGACAGCCAGCCAGCAACTGCACGCGGTTGTCTTCGTCCAATGTTGACGGGTATGTTCCATTTCGGTATTCAATCAACTCGGAGAGTGTAGGAGCTCTTTAAAATGCGCGCCGCTGTTCACGGATCTTCGTTTTGAAGTGGTTTGTCCCGCAATCAAGGAAAAAGTAGGTACAGCGGAACAAACGGACAAAATCAAGTTGGTGGGAACAAACATTTACTACAGTCAAGGCCAGTCACGAGAATGTGGGACAAATCGCGGAAAAGAACCGTCGAGCACATGTAAAACGTGCCCTCTGACGTCGTCATTACCGGTAGTCGCACAGTCTGCCGGCCCACAAGCTGGCTGTCTGGTCACAAAGCCCGCGGTGCCTCTTGATGAGTGCGCCGAAGGGCGAACTGCAAAATTGCTGCAAACACACACACACACAGTGCGGGACCTGCAGTTCAGTCCAGGAGAAAGGCACAAGGAACAAAGCGGAATGGAATGCAGCCTCGGATTCTTGTTCTGCGAATGCCAGCCAGCCAGCCCGACCGAGCGTTCGCACTCATTCAGTCAATTCAGCATCGCGGCAATATTGCGCGCATACCTGTAAGCTTACGCGCATACTGTATTCCGTTTCCACCGCGGAGCCGTAAGCAGCGCTCGTAATCTGTTGTTGACCTCACCGTGGGGTTCATGGTTCATCCGCCGGGCGACGCGGTGTCTCACAGCGACGCCGCCGCGAATTACCCGCTGCCGCTCGGGGGATCGTAATTCTCCAACCCGCGCGAAAAGCAGCTGCATCCTGGAAGGATCGGCTGGGCGGGCGGAGCGAAAAGATGCAGACGATTTCGCCGTCATCCTCCCGCGACCGCGGGTTTAGCAGGTGTCTCGCGGCGTTTTACGAACCTTGGCGCGGACCCCGAGCCTAAAACCTCGGGAGTGGAGCAAGTGCGTGCCACCTCGCCCCCTCTCTTTTATGAGGTAATCTACCGCCACGAAATGGCGTAAACTTGGCCGGAATGTTTTCGCACCGCTGGGGTCCCTTCGTTTCTGCTGCCTCCGGTCACCCAGCAGCCCGGCAAGCGGCCGTGCAAACGCTTCATTTCAGAATTCTCCGTTTGGGTCGCAAGTGGTGGCACATCTCGGTAGCGTTCCTTTCGACCGCCAAGACAGCGAAATGACCACTTCGTCCGCGTCTTTTGCCGGGCCAGTCAATAGCTCACAGGCGTTCCTCACGCCGGCCTTCATGGTGCCGCGCAGCCAGCAGTCGCTGGTGGACTACCCGCCTCTGACGCCGTTTGCTGCTTCGGAGCAGCAGCAGCAGCAGGAGTATCACCACCAGCAGCAGCAGCAGCTGCAGGCGGACACGTACCGGCAAGCGCACCCCATGACGTCGTCCGTGAACCTCAGCATCAACCCGAAGCTGCCGTCGCTGGAAGGATTGCTGAAGCAGATGCAGACCGGGTCGCCAACTTCTTCGATGGTGTCGACGCAGCAGCGCCTGAGCCCCGTTCCCCGAGAGGTGGCGCCGATGCCGTCGCTCCGCACGATGATCAGTCCCAGCATGGCCAAGCGCGTCCTCCCCGTGTCGACGCTGCCGCACGCTCCGTTGCCAGCCATGACCCCGTACAGCAACGTCGTTCCATCGGCGTACCAGCAGATGGGTTCGTCGGTCGGCCCCACGTTCCCCAGCAAGAAGAGGTCGTGGGCCGATGCGACTCCTGTTCAACCGGTGATGTACCCAGTGAAAGCTCGGTCGTCGCCTGGTACTCATTCCAGTGGCACCCACCGCAGCCGGGCGTCGAAGTACTGCAAGATTGAGGGATGCGAGCGTGTTTCACAGCGGAACAACCTGTGCCATAGCCACGGCGGCAAGCGGTTATGCAAGGAGGAGGGCTGTTCGTCGAAGGACCGCGGCAACGGCTACTGCATCAAGCACGGCGGCGGCAAGATCTGTTCGATGTCCGGCTGTGAGAAGAAGGCTCGCCGCAAGGGCTTGTGCACCCAGCATTTCCGTGTGTCGGACGAGAACAGCTCGGAAGACGGCGCGTCTCCCTACATGACCGATCACAGCGCCTACGGCTCGGTGTAAGAGCTTCCCGAGAGCAAGCTTCGCCTTCCTAGGTTGTTAGTGGTAATAAGTTAGATACTTGTGTGAGATATTAGTGCTGGATAATTGATCGACCCTCGTGGCGATATCATAGACATTTGGTGTCTTCAGCTCGGAGTTTCTTGTCGTGCCGGCACACTTGTGTTGCCACGTGCTGCTTTTCGTTTTCTTGTAAGGTTCGTCGCGTTTGCAATGCGTCGCGCTAGACTCTGCGTGCATGTTGCGCGTGACTGGCTGCGTCTCCCCCCGTTTCATGCGGTGAGTTGCGTGTACGAAAGCCTTCAGCAGTCAGCTGCACTCGGCACCGCAGAAATCATATTGAAGGGCTCCATTTTTTCGAGGAGCGTGCCTGTCTGGCCAGAAACCGGGAAGAAGGAAGGGTGCAGTGGGTGCCGGGCGGTACGGGGCGGGGCGTGCGTTCTTCCAGGTTCTTCGATGGTCGATTCTCGAAGCACAACCATGGGGGTGCAAAAAGGAAAAAGGAAAGCGCTTTGGGGACGAATAGATGTCAGGCCGGGATTCCACACTTGCGTTTCTTACGCCAGAGGTTTGTGGATGGCTATTCGAGCGGCTAGCGCCTGGATTCATCGACTTCAAAGCAGTCACCCGGTCGGAACGGCCACCCGCGTCTGGGTTCATTGTGCCATCTCTCCACTTCGAGGTGAACAAATCGGACTCGAACGAGGAAGTGCCCCCCCCTTTCACCTCAGAGCTTCAAGAACGGTACTTCAGTGCAGCATCCATCCATTCCACGGCAAGTGAGTGTTTCCTGACAAGCATGCTCTGCGTCAAGTTGACTCAGTCAACGCATATTTCGTTGAGCGGTTGATTGGTTCTAGGCATGAGGACTGGGCATTGGTGGGTGGGTGGTGCCGGACGCGTGTGTTCAGAAGGATGTCTTGATTTCGTGGGGCGGGCGGACTATCGGCCTTTCCAAGCAGAACGTCAAGTAAACAGGTTGACGCAGGTGGTTACGAGCTCTGGAGCATGTTCGCATGAACGACATGTCTCCTCGAGTTCTCGCGCACTGCTGCTCTTGAAACTTTCGCCCCGAAAGAGTCCAGAACGCACCCAACACAACACCGCCAGGTGGTGGTTTTGAAATCATTGCATGCAACCGCAAGCGCCTGCGCCAAAGACACAGGCCGTCATCTCACGCATATACGGTTGCGTGAGTGGATAAAGACCAAAAGGGAGATGGAGGAGGGCGATGAATCGCCGCTTGCGAGCGGGTCACATGCTCGATAGAAGCCGGAGCGCGGACGCGCCTGCCAGATTTCCAGAGCGCATCAGCTCGTGTCTGGCCCGCAAGCCAGCGTGCACGTTACGTACCCGCGACTGTACCGCCACAGTTCACCGAAACGCTCCTCCCTCGCGGGCGGCAGGTGGCCACCATCATTCGGTCCCACACACGAAAAGGTGGCAAAACGCTGATAAAACCACACCTCGCTTTGAGACGAGCAATGCGGCTGCACCGCGTTTCGACATCGACTCTCGATTCCGCGTCGCAATCTTGCGTACCGTAGCGAGTGCGGTAAATTCGCGAAAGCAGCACCACGCGCAACCCCTAACGCATTGCGTATACCTAGCCGCACATCATGGCGTCACCCATCCCCTGGCATTGCGAATCTGCAACCATTCCCACCTTTTGCCAAATCTTGACAACTGCATCCTTTTCGACTGCCTGGGTGTCGAAAATGCGACACCGCCGACTTTGAGACACCAACTCCTATTTGAGACAGCAGCTCGTGGATCGTTCGATGGACGCGTCATCGCCTTGACACCATCATCAACGCCGCTGATTTCGTTGCAGCTGGGCCGGTTGACGCTGATTACCCGCGCTGGCTGAGAGCCACACAGCGATGTGGTGTTGGCCGACTGCGCCAGCGTATTAATAGCCCTGCGCGAAGAAGAATAGACCACCCTTATTGCCAGTTGGCGCTTATGGCACCCCTTGGCAAAATGCCGCGGCCCCTCGCCGTCAGGGCGTCAGGGCGACACCAAATCTGACGTCGCGGTCGTTGCAGGTTGAAGATTCCGTCCTGTTTTAACAATTGCCTCCGCCCCTACCCCGTGCGGTTTACTTGACCGGCGCCTCAGCCAATCCGCGGCTTGAGCACCCACTTTCCGCCAGGCAGCAGCCAATCAACAGTCGGATACTGTCCTTTTGGCAAATCGCTGCTCTTGGTGCCGCGACGATGCAGAAAACGCCATCGCTGCCGCTGCGGGTCGGGGTATCTCAAATCGCATGCTGCTTAGGTGCGCAGTTCTGGCGCGAATCCCTCAGTCGACTGCCCCTTACGTGCGTTGCAGCCGACGCGACACTCGATATCCGCACTTAGTGGTCATACGTTGATGCAAACACTGGCTGGCGGGCGTGATGACGTTGGCCACCGACGTTGATGCTGGGGTCTGGGTGCTTGGGGCCTCTGTTCGAAATCTCACGGAACGGGGGGGGGAGTGAGAGAACGAGACGCCAACAACCAGATCCGCCGATGCTGTCGCAAATCAAGCGCCGCCTCAGCCTGGGCTTCCGCATTAAGAAACAGGCCGAATTGGACGCAAGGATCAACATGAGTCTCTCCAAGACCAGCGGCGACCTGCCCAAGCTCGACGAGCACAACGCCTGCGAGTACCTGGGCGTGGCGCTCACCATCTTCGTCATCGGCGCGTCGGGCGACCTGGCCAAGAAGAAGACGTACCCGTCGCTCTTCGCGCTCTACGTGTCGGGCTACCTGCCGGAGCACGTGGTGATCGTGGGCTACGCGCGCAGCGCCAAGAACGAGGAGGACTTCCGCGCGCAGATCGCGCCGTATATCAAGACCAAGGGCGAGGACGCGGAGGCGGCCGCCAAGAAGGAGGCGTTCCTGGCCAAGTGCATCTACCGCAACGGCAACTACGACTCGGCGGAAGACGTGGGCAAGGTGAGCAAGGAGATGCAGGCGCTGGAGGAGGGCACGGGCATGCCCGTGGCCAACCGCCTGTTCTACTTCGCCATCCCGCCCACGGTGTTCGTGCCCATCGGCACGAGCATCAAGAAGGCGGCGCTCACCACGCGCGGCTGGAACCGCCTGATCGTGGAGAAGCCGTTCGGCCACGACCTCGACTCGTTCAACAAGCTGTCGCACGACATGGGCGCGCTGTACTCGGAGGACGAGATCTACCGCATCGACCACTACCTGGGCAAGGAGATGGTGCAGAACCTGCTGGTGCTGCGCTTCGCCAACACGATCTTCGAGCCCATCTGGAACCGCAACTACATCTCCAACGTGACCATCACGTTCAAGGAGGACATCGGCACGCAGGGCCGCGGCGGCTACTTCGACTCGTACGGAATCATCCGCGACGTGATGCAGAACCACCTGCTTCAGGTGCTGTCGCTCGTGGCCATGGAGCCGCCTGTGCTCGCGGCCGGCAAGGACTACTCGAACTACATCCGCGACGAGAAGGTGAAGGTGCTCAACTGCATCGAGCCCATCAAGCTGGACAACACGGTGCTCGGCCAGTACCTGGGCGACCCGGAGCGCAACGAGCCCGGCTACCTGGAGGACCCCACGGTGCCTGAGGGCTCCGTGACGCCCACGTTCGCCACCACCGTCATGTACGTGAACAACCCGCGCTGGTCCGGTGTGCCGTTCATCATGAAGGCCGGCAAGGCGCTGAACGAGCGCAAGGGCGAGATCCGCGTGCAGTTCCGCCCGCCTGCCGCCGCCGAGCACATGTTCCCGGGCGTGAACATCCCCGTGCAGGAGCTGGTGCTGCGTCTGCAGCCGGAGGAGGCCGTGTACATGAAGATGAACGTGAAGAGCCCGGGGCTGCAGACGCAAGCCATCTCCAGCGAGCTGGACCTGTCGTACGCCGAGCGCTACGAAGGCACGGAGGTGCCGGACGCCTACACGCGCCTCATCCTGGACGTCCTGCGTGGCAAGCAGGCTGCGTTCGTGCGCGACGACGAGCTGCGCGCCGCCTGGAAGATCTTCACGCCGCTGCTGGACGAGATCGAGGGCCAGAAGGTGAAGCCGCTGCCGTACGCCTTCGGCTCTCGCGGCCCCAAGGAGAGCGACGAGCTCGTGAACAGCGTGGGCTTCCAGTACCACGACGGCGCCTACCAGTGGCAGCCGCGCAGCCACAGCACCAGCGCGCTCTAAGCGCCGAGTTGACGTGCTGCCTGCTGAGGAGCCTGCGCTCTGCGTGGTTTGTGTCGGCAGGATCTTCGTTTGGTATGAGAGAGAAGGCGGGCGCGGGAGCTGAGGGGGGCGGTGGGAGGATTCGTTAGCGTCTGGCTTCTCTTAACGCAAGCTGCATAATGCACAGAGCTCAGTGAGTTCACCTTATGAGAACGCAAGGCCTCGCAAAGTATCTTTCGTGTCAGTTGGAAATGGCTACATACCTGTTTGGCGTACCGGTAACCGCCATCATACCGACGGAAGGAACCGGAAATGTGCCACGTTTGAGGTACAAGCACTTCTTTTGCTTTTTTCAAACATTTGAATTTGCGACGTGTCTAAAGAGTGCCTCCTTCCCCCGCTCGAGTGACCTTCGTCACCTCCTGGCCGAATGCGTCACTTCAGCAAGTCTTACGGAAGCGAGCGCGATGGCGAAGCGCAGACCTCGCAAGGCCAAGAGCGCCTGCCTCCCCGCCGCTCCCAAGTCCACGAGTCCGCACGTGTTCGGTCCTGGCGACGCCAAGAGCAAGCGCGAGGGCTCTCCAGGTCTGGACGCAGAGCTGGCGTCGTCCGCCGCTTCCGCCACGCTCAGCCTCGACGCGCACGACCCGCAGCCGATGGAGCCGAAGCGCGAACGGCGGAGCGACGAGCTGCAAGAGAAGGAGCTCTCGATCACGAGCTCTGATCCGGCGGCTGCTGGCGCTTCGGTGGGGCTGGCGACGGCTTCCGAAGCGGGCGATGAGTCGTCGGCGCCCTCGTCGCCTGGTCCTTCGTCGACCGCGACCTCCTCTTCCTCGGATGGGGAGACGAGCGCCCTCTGGCAGCACGCGAAGGCGCTGCAGATGCGGAAGAGGGGCTCGATGAAGACCATCTCGGAGGCGGAAGGCGAGCCGGTGACGTCAGAGCGGGAGGTGCGACGCAGCGGACGCAAGCGACGAGCGGTGGACGTGCTGAGTCCGTCGGAGACGCCGCAGAAGAAGCGCGCCGCGGCGACTAAGAAGCTTGGCATCAAGGCTGCGCTCCGTGGCCGTCCAGCTGCCGCAGAGGTCGCTGCTCTGCGCGCCGCGGCGGCCGCCAAGGAGAAGAAGCGCTCCGTACCGACATCGAAGCCGAAGAAGCGCTTGACTGTGAAGACGAAAGGTCCGCAGGGTCTGCTTTCGCCTGTCCAGGACGAGCAGAAGAAGACGCCGCGCAAGTCGCGCGTCGCCAAGACGCGGCGCTCGCTGGAGGCCACGTACGGCTACGAGACGACGGACTTCGAGACGAGGTACGTGGCCGAGCTCATCACGGAGCTGTACGAGGAGCAGGAGCAGGACGACCGCAGCATGTACTGCATCCGCACGGAGACCGTTCGGGCCGAGACGAGCGAGTGCAAGCGCTCGTCCGAGGTGGAGGAGCTGAGCTTGGAGGAGTTCCGGCGGATGCTCACGTACGGCGAGGTGTCGGTGGAGTCGGTGAGCTCTACCATCCTGCCGTTCCTGCGTCTGGAGGAGGACGACGTGTTCTTCGACCTCGGCTGCGGCACCGGCAAGATCCTGGTGCAGGTGGCGCTGCAGACGCCCTGCAGGTCGGCGGTGGGCATCGAGCTCATGCAGAACCGCGTGCAGGAAGGCCAGAAGGCGCTGAAGCGACTCGAGGAGCGAGGCCTGCCTGCGCTGCGCGGCAAGCGGCTGGAAGTGCTGCAGGGCGACATCTGCGCGCCGCCGGAGAGCGCCCGCCTCATGGACGCCACCGTGGTGTTCATCAACAACGTCATGTTCGGCCCCACGCTCATGCTCAAGGTCATGGCGCTGCTCAAGGACATGGCCAAGCTGCGGCGCGTGGTGATGCTGCGCAAGATCTGCGAGCGCCACGGCCACGAGAAGTGCACGCGCGCCGGGAACTACTGCGTGGAGTACGTGCACCCGCCGCAGGAGGCCGAGATCGACGTGTCCTGGGCAGACAAGACCTCCGTCTACCTCTACGAGGACCTGGACTACTCGGTCCGCGAGCTCACGCGGCAAATGACCCAAGGCGGCGCGGCGCAGGCGACGCGGCCGCGTGCCATCGCGAAGAAGACGCTCCAGCCCCCAGCGTCGCTCTCCAAGCTCCAGGCCAAGCTGGAGCTGGTGGCGCAGGAGTGAACGCGGCCGCATCCAGCAGCAACAGCGCCGCTTGTCGTCCTCCGACTTCTGCAATGACTGGGTGAGACCATAGAGGCTGCATAGCTCGTCCTTAGTTCTTCATATCCACCGTTCTCCAGCCAAGAACAGACTAGAGGGAATGCATGTCGACTGTACAGGTGCTCATCTCTTCCGCCAGGCTCCTGACCGCCTGCTACCCAAGCGATCTCTCGCCCAATACAGCACTACAGCCGCAGGTCTACGCCTCCTTCTGTCTGTCCGTCGCTCCTCCTGTCGCCTGCAGACGCGTCTCGCCTGTTGCCTCCCAGGCCGCAGCTCCGCTGCTGTCGCGTTACCTCCTTCGTCCGGCTGAGGTTCTGGCTAGATGAGCTGCGCGTCCTGGCCCCCCTGCTCGAAGAAGATGGCCTCGTAGAAGTTCCGGAAGGCCTCCATCTCGCCCACGCCCTGCGAGTACTTGGCGGCGTAGCTCTCGGGCCCGGAGACCAGCAGCAGCTTCCCCATCTCGGCCTGAAGACACGGGATGAGCTTGGCCAACGGCGGCGCCGGCTTCTGCTTCTGCTTCTCCTCCTTCTCGGCCTCCGGGTCCACGAGCGTCGACTCGACATCGCTGGGCCCGTAGACGACGTCGCCCAGGTCTTGGAAGGCGTTGCCGCACAGGAAGCCCAGACTGTGCTGCAGCGCCGGCATGAACAGGTCGCTCTCCAGCAGGTCCCACAGGTCGTTGAGCAGACTGATCACGTGCTCGTCCTGGCCGCTCTGCTTGTCCGGGTAGATGAGGAAGGCGCGCCACATCTGCAGTTCTGGCGACGCCTCCTGGCTCTCGGCGGCCGCCACCGCCGCCGGAGAAGGCAGCACGGCCAGGAACAGCGCCTGCAGCAACTCGTTCAGCTCGTCGCGTTGCACCGCGGCCTTGCGACTCACCTGCCACGTCTGCAGCTGCTTGTTGGCGCGCACTGCCGCCTCCACGTGGCTCTTGATCTTGCCCAGCGCCTCGTCCAAGAAGTACTCGAGTCCGGACGAGAGGAAGGCGTGGTGCGCGCGCTCCTCGTCCTTCTCGCGCTGCCTCTGGCGGTCGGACACGGCGGCGGCGGACGCCGTCTTGCTCTTCTCGAACACGCGCTTGCCGATGACCGCCACCTGCGCGAACACCAGCAGATGCCACAGCCCGAAGGCCACCAGCGCCGTGAAGTAGCGCGTGACCGCCAGCAGCTTGGCGTCCTCCCACAGCGCGTTGCGCTGCGCCTTCTGCGTCTTGTCCAGCGTCTTGAGCTCCTGCACCACGCCCTCCAGGTCCACGAGCTGGTGCAGCCGCGCCTTCAGTCGCGGCAGGAAGCGCCGCACCGTGGCGCGACTCTCGTCCGTGGTGCTGCCCAGCGCCAGCTGCAGGCGCTGGTGCTCCGCCATCTGCAGCTGCAGCTGCTGCGCGAACCGCTCGGCCTCGCCCAGCATGCGGCGGTACGCGTAGTACGCGCCGCCGACGCAGGCCGCGCCCACGCCCGTGGTGATCAGCATCGTCTTGTGCCGCCGCGCGAAGCCGCAGGCCGCATCCTTCGCGTGCCGCAGGGCCGACCACATCCTCCTGGCGGGGCTCGAGCTCGCAGGACGGCGTCTACAGCCGCGGAACGAGCGCTCACTTCGCCGTCTACTTCCGATCGGCGGCTTTGTGCTTTGCTTGTGTAAGCATGCGGTTCTCGGTTGAGGCTGGCGTCGTACTTAGCCGGACGCGTCTATTCACGGGATCGGATTGGATGAAAAGGGCGCATTTCGGCATCATTCGACATTCGGATTGGTGGAAAACAAAAGCGACATCAGATCGCTTCCACACCTGGCGCAATCAAAAGGATACGGCAGCGTCAAGGATATCGTCGATCGATGCGGGAGCAGGCCATGAGCGCGGCGCCCGGGCGCTTCGACGCGCTGCTGACGCAGCTGGCGCAGCAGCACGGCGGCGTGGAGTCGCTGCTGGACTCCTTCTTCGACTTCCTGCACCGCAAAACCGACTTCTACGTCGTCACGAGCGACCCGGCGGCGCGGCATATGGGCTTCCTGCCCGGCCAGGCGCAGCAGAAGGTCAGTCCGCCCTCAGCGTTGGAGCGAAGCCTGCGTAGGTGCTCACTGGCGCATTGAATGTCGTTCTGCAGGTGCTGCGCGCGTTCCAGAAGTACCCGATGCGCGATCTGGACGGCAGTAGCAGCAGCAGCGCCGCCGCCGTCGCGCCGACAGCACAACCGGCCGCTCCAGCGACGGAAGCGAAGCCTTCCCCACCCAGCAACAGCAAGAAAGCGACTCCGACGGCTCGTGCACCCGCTCAGGAGCTCCCGGCGACGCCGCAGCTCACGAAGGAAGGCAAACAAGGTGCTGTGCTGCTGCTGCTGCTGTTGTCAGCCTTCTTGCGGTGTGCTAATGTGGTGTTGAGTTGCATTCGCCGACGCTTCAGTCCCCGTAGGCAACGGCGGCGCGACAGACACGTACACGTGGACGCAGACGCTAGAAGACGTCTCCGTACGTCCACATCCTGTCTGCAGTGAAGCAGGCAAGGCCGCAGCAACTGAGATTAGACGTGCGATGTTCTACCTGTAGATCCAGATGGAGCTGGCGCCGGGCACGCGCGCCAAGGACTTGAACTGCCGCATCGAGGCCACGCGCCTGCGTGTGGCGCTCAAGAGCGACGTCGCCAACCCGCTGCTGGAGGGCGAGCTGCCCGAGAAGATCCGCGCAGACGACAGCATCTGGTCGCTGGAGGGCAATCGCACGCTGAGCGTCTCGCTGGAGAAGGCCAAGCCCACGTGGTGGGCCAGCGCGCTGCGAGGCCACGCGGAGATCGACACGAGCCAAGTGGACTCCCGACGGAACATCCAGGACTACGACGAGTCCACGCAGGGCGCCATCCGCAAGGCCGTGTTCGACCAGCGCCAGCAGCAGCTGCAGGGACCGCCGCTCACGCGGGAGGAACAGATGCTGCAGGGCGCCAGGGACTTGCCCGGCTCGCCGTTTCTCGCCTCGAAGACGGATAACCGGCCAGCCAGCTAGGCTACGGGCGCGTCGATCGAGCGCAGGCGGAGGAAGTCAACAGGCTGTTAATGATGGAATGGTGTGTATGTGTCAGAGCTGCTGGAAGCCTCCTCTGCCGCCAGTCGATCGGGATAAAGTTACAAGATGCCCCAGTGTCTCTCGAAGCCGTTCAGCAGACGGCAGATGGCTTGCGCGCCGCTCATCTGCGCGATCAAAGCCAGCAAACAGCAGTAAGCGTGCGTTAGCGATCGAAGCAAGGGGTAGAAAGGAGAAAGCGACCGACAAGACGAACGTACCGGGTACTCGGAGATGGAGATGGTCTCGTCCAGCTGCAGAAGGCCAACAAAACAAGGAGCAGGTAAGTGTGAGTCTCGCGCAGAGGCAGCAGAAGCCAGGCGACCGACACGTACGTAGTTGCAGTTCTCCTTGGAGATGTGGCCGTGCGCCATGGCGCCAAAGATGAACACGACGGGCTCGTCCTTGGGCAGCGACTCCACGAACTCCCACGGGTTCACGAGCGTGC
>MBAC02006281.1:0-10303 GCA_001712635.2 Nothophytophthora sp. Chile5
TCAGGATCTCCTGCAGCTGCTCAGCGAAGCCCATCTCGAAGATGCGGTCGGCCTCGTCGAACACCACGTACTCGATGGCTTTGAGATTGAAGTCCGGGATCTCCTGCAGATGGTGCATGAGGCGGCCTGGCGTGGCCACCAGCACGTCCGGGTTGGCCGCGATGGCCTCGAACTGCTGATCCATACCTTCGCCACCCACGATCAGCGAGATCTTGAGCGTGGTGAACTTGGCCAGCTGCTTGGCGAAGCGCAGCGTCTGCACCGCCAGCTCGCGCGTCGGCGACAGCACCAGTCCGCGCACGCCGATCTTGGTCGAGTGCTCCTTGAGCTTCTCCACCATGGGGATCAGGAAGGCCGCCGTCTTGCCCGAACCCGTGCGAGCCATGGCCACGCAGTCCTTGCCCGACAGCACGATGGGCAGCGACTTGCGCTGGATGGGCGTCGGCACCTTGTAGCCCATGGCCATGACGCCGCGAAACACCAGCGGACTCAGCCCCAAGTGCTGGAAGCCGCCCACGCCCGCGCCCTTGCCGTTGCTCTTGCCGTGCGTCGTGCCGCCCGCGCTGGCGCCGCCGCTCGCCGCATGCTTCTTGCCCTTCTTCAGCAGATCGTCCGCCGCCATTTGTCCCGAGAGGCAAGTGGATGTCTGTCGGTTGGAGCTCTTCGCTAGGCCAAAGGACTGGTGCTCGCCAGCTCCGTCGTTTCATTGGCTGAAAAGGGATTGTGGCGGAGGTTACGCTCGCATCGGGTTACAGTGTAACTCGAGTGAAGGAATGGGGTACGGGGGTACACGGACCGTAACCAAAAGAACTTCCAGCCACATTCGAAGCGAAATCCGACGTCATGTCGGTGGGGAACCGGATCGACTCGGAGGCGGCGCAGGACGAAGGCGACTGGGCGAGTCGCGGTCAGCAAGCGGCACTGACCACGGACGAGGCGCAGGACGTGGTGGCGCCCCCCGCCTCGTCCAACGGAGCGGTGCTGGACGCCTCAGGCGCCGACGATGACGTCGTCCACGCCGCCGACCTGGCGGTGCTGGGCGATTCCTGTCCCATCTGCCTGCAGACACTAGCGGACCCGGTGATGCTGTGCACGTGCTACCACGTGTACTGCTTCGAGTGTTTGAGCACGTGGGTGCACAGTCTGGCGCTGCATGGCGTGGAGCCCGCCACGTGTCCGCTGTGCAAGGCGGCCTTCCAGACGGTGTACGCGAACGTGCGTTCGGAGACGGACTTCGAGGTTTTCCGCTTCCACGGGAGGCAAGCGGGCGATTCAGACGTCAGAAGCCAGCAGCGAGAACACAGCGCCAGTCACCGCCAGCGATTAAGACGGCGCTCGCTCGTGTATCGGCGACATATGCGGTTGGTTCGCGTTGCTGGCGTCGACATCGCGGCCACCGAATCGTTCCCGAAGATGACAAAGCTGAAGGGCGAGTATGAAGTCTGGCTGGAGCGTGAATTGCAGGCCTGTATCGGCCGCGACATTGACCTCACGGTTCTCCTCGCGCTCATCCAGTGCTGTCTGAACAAGACCGCGCAGTGCGGCGAGAAGAAATGCTACGAGGAGCTCCAGCAAGCGTTAGCTCCTTTCCTGTACGAGGACGCGACCCACTTCGTGCGGGAGCTAGCCTTCTTCCTGACCTCGCGTCTCAACTTGCAGGCTTACGACGCCGCGATCGAGTACCGCTGCGCCAACGCAGCCGAGTGCACGAACGCGCTCTGCTGCGGAGGGTGAACGTGAGGCAAGGCCCGAGCAAAAGGGAAGCGGCAGAGCCGTGTCGTTGTGTATGTTCAGCCAGTAACTATGAACGTGTCAGCCTTCGGCCGAACACTCTCTATATGTTACTAATGCGCTGCTTGGTTTGCGGTGCGAGCGGAGCTTTACGCCTTGCCCAACACGAGCGCCAACAGCGCCATGCGCACGTACATGCCGTTCTCCATCTGGCGGAAGTAGGCGGCACGCGGATCAGTGTCCACCTCCTCGGCGATCTCGCCCACACGCGGCAGCGGGTGCATGATGACCATGTTGGGCTTGGCCTGCGCGATGGAGGCCAGCGTGATGCGGAAGCTGTCCTTCACGGCATTGTAGTCGGCCTCCGACTCGAAGCGCTCCTGTTCTCCCACACAGCATCAAGAGCAAGCAAGGCAATGAGCATTGCAACGCATCCAAGCGCAGCAGATCAAACCGACGCCCACCTTTTGCACGCGCGTGACGTAGAGCACGTCGCTCTGGTTGATCACGGAGTCCAAGTCCGTGGTCTCGTGCTGCTGGACGCCTTGCGCCGCCAGCTCGTCGTACACGTAGCGCGGCATGGCCAAACTCTCAGGCGACACGTAGTTGAAGGTGGTGCCGTACATGGCCAGCAGCTTGGCCAGAGAGTGCACGGTGCGGCCGTACTTGAGGTCGCCGACCATGGTGACGACCTTGCCCTTGAGGTTCTCGAGGTCGCCCAGCTCGCTGTAGATGGTGAACAAATCCAGCAGCGCCTGCGTCGGGTGCTCGCCCACGCCGTCACCCGCGTTCAACACAGGCTTCTTGGTGGCCTCGGCGGCCACGAGGGCGCTGCCCTTCACCGGGTGGCGCAGCACTACCACGTCCGCGTAGCACTCCAGGCAGCGCATGGTATCGGCCAGCGTCTCGCCCTTCTGGCTGCTGGATGAGCTCTCACTCACGCCCACCACCAGTCCACCGAGTCGCAGCATCGACGACTGGAACGAGCAGCTCGTGCGCGTCGACGGCTCGAAGAACACGTTCGCCAGCAGCTACAGACAGGCAACGACAAGACCAGCAGCACCAGATCAGCAAGGACTCGATCTCCACAGCCCCACAGATGCCTCTGCCGCCGCCCATTGCTCCGCACCTTGCCCTTCAGCAGGTCGCTGGCGCCCTGCGCCTTCACCATGGCCTTCATGTCGTCCGCCAAGCTCAGCACGCGCCTGATAACCGAACGACAGCACCAGAACGTGAGCAAACGATCAGGAGCGTGGATCTTCAGGAGGCAGGCGAGGTTGAGCCGAAAGAAGGTGTGCGTACTGGGCGCTCTGCTTGCCGAACTGCGCGATGGACAGGATGTTCTCGCCCTCCCAGGACCCCGGGGCCGTCTTGCCTTCCAGCGACGCTGCCATTGTCTCCTTGTTGCTTGCTGCTGGTGTCTGCCACTGAATCTGTGGCGCTGATCCGGCGCGCGCCTATGATCGCGTAAAGTTGCGGACCTTTTCGCGATAACCGCTGCCGTATTTTTATGTGCGTTGGTCATCATATATATATATTGAATATGACAGGTATCGCATCATTGTCATTTGTTCACCCGCTTTAAAAGGGCGTAATTCCTGCCAGGTCCCTCTCCGACCTGTTCAAAGTACCGTCGTTCCGCCATTGCGCTTGAGAGGGAGATCCGTATTATCAACCAGGCGAAGTACTGCCTCTCTTCGCGTAAGTACGAGAATCCGATGTCTGGCGGGGAGTGCGCGCGCACTTTACGCTTCTCCGCCCACGCCAAAGCAAAGCGCCGCTTGAAGACCCGACCAACACTCCGCCATGAGCGAGGAGAGCAGCGCCAAGAAGATGAAGCAGGGCGCGGGCAAGCGGCTCAACGACAAACAGCGCGTGGAGATCATCCAGATCGCGGAGAACAGCAAGATCTCCAAGCGCCAGCTGGCCGACAAGTACGGCGTGAGCGAGGCGGCCATCCGCAAGCTGCTGCTCAAGAAGGACGACTTCCTCAAGCGCTACTACGACACGCCCGAGGAGATCCGCGACCAGCGGCTGCGCGGCAAGAACCTGCGGCTCTCGGGCCATGAAGCGGACGTCCTGAGCGCCAACTCGGCCGCCGGGGGCGCGGCGACGCACGCGGGGCAGCTAGCGCGCTCGCCCGGCGGCGGACCGCCGTCGGCCATGCATCTGTATCCGAAGAGTCTGTATCCGCCCGACGAGCCGTGGAAGCAAGGGCTCCATGCGCTGCTGGCCAAGGTCACGCCGTTCCTCAAGAGCTTCATGCAGAGCAAACCGCTCAATCAGCAGCAGCAACTGCAGGCGGCGACGACCACGGCCACCGCGTTGGAAGCGGCTCTGGTGGCGTCAGTCGCGTCCTCCAATGCCGCTGCTGCTGCTGCTACGGCCGCGATGCAGGGCGGTGTGACGGTGACGGATGTAGGCGTTGAGGCGTCCGTTGCCGCGGCGGCGGCAGCCAATGCGGCCGCCAGCGCGCTGGTGGACGACGCCATGGCTGTGGACTGGATCGGCTTCTCGCGCATGCTGCGGGACATTCGCCGCGCCTTCCACCGGTACCCGGAGGTGGGATACCAGGAGGTCCGCACCCAGGCGTTCCTGAAGCGGTTCTGCGAGCAGGCGCTGCGCATCCCGGGCAAGAACATCCGCGTGATGGCCTCTACGGGGCTCGTGGTGGACGTCTGCTACGAGAACGCCACCATCTCCGCCTCCGACAAGCGCAAGCTGCCTGTGCTGGCCTTCCGTGCCGACATGGACGCGCTCCCTATCGAAGAGCTAAACGACCACTTGCCGTATTGCTCCACGCAGAAGAAGAGTCGGAAGGATCTTCGCAAGCGCAAGAAGCGCAAGAGCGCCTCGTCCGCTGCAACGACGCCATCGCCAACGAAGACTGGGGAGCTGGATGAACTGAACGCCGAGCTGCCGACGGATGGCAACAGCGTCGCGTCTGCTACTGAGGGGGAGACCAACGCCGACGTGGAGATGGAAACCCCGACGGCCAGCCCACTGCCCATGTCCACGACCACCACGACCACGACTGTAGGCGCACCTCCGACGCCTGGCGATGCTGTGGACGAGCAAGACGGCGAAGCGGCGGCCACCCCAGTGGCGGCGCACATGTGCGGCCATGATGGACACATGGTGATGGTTCTGGGACTCTGCGCCTTGGTGGTGCGCAGTGCGCACTTGCTGCCGAAGGACACGTTCGTGCGGTTCGTGTTTCAGCCAGCGGAGGAAGGTCCCGGCGGAGCCAAGAAGATGATCGAGGACGGCGCGCTCGTCGATGTGGATGAAATCTACGGGCTGCACAATGCGCCGTTCCCGCTGTACAGCGTCCACGTGCGTCCCGGAGCGGTCATGGCGCACGAGGTGGAGTTCTCCATCGACATCCACGGCGTGGGCGGCCACGGCTCAGCGCCACAGCAATGCGTGGACCCCATTCTCGCCGGCTCTGCGGTGGTGCAGGCGCTGCAGTCTGTTGTGAGTCGCTCGTTGTCCCCCATGGACACGGCTGTGGTCTCGGTCACGCAGTTCCGCGGCGGAGCCGCCAACAATGTGATCCCGTCCCGCGTGTATCTGGCCGGCACGATCCGGGACTTCGACTTGGAGATCGCCGAGAAGATCAAGGACCGCGTGGCCAAGCTCGTGCACTCGACGTGTGCGGCCTACGGCGCCACGGCCAACATCCACTTCTTGGACGGCTACGCGCCCGTGATCAACCCGCACGAGGAGACGCGTCACGTGCAGCAGATCGCCATGGACATTGGCCTCTACGTGAGCGAGCAGGGGCTGCCACTCATGGCGGCCGAAGACTTTTCGTACTTCCTGCAGGAGCGCAAGGGCTGCTACTTCTTCCTCGGAACCAAGGAAGAAGGCGACGCCGACAAGACACGGGCGCTGCACTCGAACCACTACGACTTCAACGACAAGGCCATCCCGCTAGGCATCCGCCTGTTTATGGGGATCCTGGAGTCGCGCTTCAGCTGCGAGCTCTACAGCGTCGAGGAGCTCCAGGCCTTCCAGGTCGCCATGGAGCGCATCGCACTCAACGTGTCGGTGGTATGAGACCGATAGAGCCTATGAGTCGGTGGCTATTGCTCCTAGGAAGGACAATGGAGGACAACCCCTTGCTTCTCCATAATTATTGCCGTTCCATTATTGCGCAGCTGTTCAATATTTTGCTTTCTCCTGATCCGATTGGTAGAAATGACGTTTCAATACAATGCAATGCAATAATGGGTGGTGGCGCCTCACACCCAATAATTATTGGCGGGGAAAGCAAGCAGCCATGAGCGAAAGGAAGTTGACGGGTCGGCAGATCCTGGAGCTCTTCTACAGCGAGGTGGGCAAGGCGGACGCGTCTCCGGCCGCTCCTAACGGCGGCGAAGGTCCTGGCGACGGCCCAGCCCCGGATTCGCGCTCGCTCTTCCGCTGTAAGTGCGGCAAGATCCGCGCGCAGAGACTCAAGCACGGGTACACGAACCTCGTGCAGCATGTGCTGGTGAAGCACCCGGAGTGGCTGGAGGCCGCGGCGCGCGAGGCGCATCCGGCGCCCAAGCCGGCGGTGGCAAACAGCATCAAGGCGCCGCAGGAGAAGGCCGACGCGCCTCAAAGCAAAGCGAAAACCAAGGCAGCGGCCGCTTCAACGGACGAGAGCGATGTCGTGCCGGTCCGGGTGGATGCGGAAGCTGATGCGGCCGACGTTGCGTCAGACGGCAGCAGCGGAAGCAGCAACGGCTGCTCCGAAGCGGACGATAGCAGTGCCGAGGAGACGAGGACCACGACGTCGTTGGATCCGACGCCAGCTCCGCCAACGGTTAGCAAGCGCACCGACTACCTGTCGTGGGACGACTACTTCATGAGCGTCGCGTTCCTCAGCGCCATGCGCTCCAAAGGTGAGCTCGCTGTCTTGCATTCATTGGCTCTCGGCAAACTGATCTTCTGATCTCACGCTTGTCCTCTGGTCCTGGTAGATCCTTCCACGCAAGTCGGAGCGTGGTAAGCAGCTCTTCACAGTCGACTGTCCGTGATGAAGTTCTGACATGTATGGTTGCCATGCTGCTGAACAGTATCGTGAGCCCCGAGCGCAAGATCGTCGGCATCGGCTACAATGGCTTCCCGAACGGCTGCAACGACGACCATCTCCCGTGGGCCCGCGAGAGCGCCACGGCCTCGCCGCTCGACACCAAGTACCCGGTACGGACGACCTCTCCATAAGGGGCGGTCGCTTTCGTTGGCGGAGCGCTTAATGAGGGAGTTTGTGTCTGGAATGCCGATAGTACGTTTGCCACGCCGAGATGAACGCCATCCTCAACAAGAACTCCACCGACGTGAAGGGCTGCACGGTATGAGCTCCGTTGCCAGAGGCAACGCGCCATCCGAGCCCCTGCTTAGGGCTGACGCCGACGTTGTCTGTGCTCCTTCCTACCAGATTTACGTGGCGCTGTTCCCGTGCAACGAGTGCGCCAAGCTGATCATCCAGGCACGTAGATGTCTTCTGTCGGTTTGAAAGAGCTCGGTCGGGATCGCGTTGCTCATTTGTTCGTGGTGTGTGGACAACAGAGCGGCATCTCGCGCGTCGTGTACTGCTCCGACAAGTACAATAAGGAGTGCGTCCAAAGCGCCGACGGCTCTGCATCTGGTGCCTTTCACTGACGATACCTTGTGATTTGACTGGATGTTTGTATGTGGTTTGCTGTTCGCGTGATAGCTGGAAGTTTGTGGCATCGCGGCGGCTGCTGGACATGGCTGGCGTCCGATACGTGCAGCACCAGCTGCAGCTCCAACAGGTCGTGATCGACTTCTCCTCTGTCCAATGAGTTCGAGCGTGAGCTTCCGCTCATAGCGCCATCAAGCGCCAACAAACGACAGCAGGATACACCAACCAACACTCGGCAGCAGACAGCAACAAGTCTATTGGACCTCCGCCCTGGCAATCCAGGGATGAGCAAGTGAACAGGCTGCGTGAGGAGCTGGCTAGATACAAAAACAGATCGCGTCACGCGACTTGACGATCAAAACGCGCTTACGCCGCGTTTTCCCACTGCGAAACGACGTCGTCCGTGATGGAGCCGCTGCCGAAATCGAAGTCGTCCGCACCAAGCTGCACGATCTTGACGCCATACGCCTCGTCGATGATGGTCACGTACGTGGCGGGGCCGTCCGTCGGGCGCGCGCCGAACTGGTCGTTGCCGGGGGCGACGCTGCCGTCGTAGAAGTAGTAGTGCGTGGCCACGTAGCTCGTGTCCTTCTCCAGCACCTCGGCGATGTCCAGCTCGCCGCAGCCGCCAGCCGAGCCCGTGCCGCGGCAGTTGCACTGGTACTGGCCCGAGCGCACGATCTGCGCGTTGAGCATCCAGACCGCCGGCACGTTCGGCGCGCCGCCCTCGGGCATCGTCACCTTGGTCACGAAGATCTTCTTGGTGCCGCTCCAGCCCTGGAACGCCGTGCCGTCGTTGTCGTACACGCCCACGCATTCCACGTCCACGCCGCACTGCTTCTCCGTCATGATGTGCACCTCGGCGCCGGTGGAGTCCTCGGCGTAGATGGACTGGCCATACGGGTTGGCAGCCGCCGCCAACGTGCCGCTGAAGGGCGTGGACGCCGTGGCGGTTCCCGTGCCGTCCTCGGTCGCGAAGCCTTCAGGGGAGCTCGTGCCAGCGTAGTCGATGTTGTGGTTGTTCATGAACACCATGTTGGTGGCGGCGCCGCCGTTCTCGTAGGACGAGACCTTCTCCCAGCTGCCTTGGCTGCCGTCGAAGACCGCAATGTTGTGGATGGTCATCGGCCCACGGAACGACAGCGTCACGTCGTCATCGAACGGCGACACCGAACTCTGCGTCGTCACCGACGTCTTGGCACACGTCGCGACGTCCGTCACCATGTCGTACGAGAAACCAGCTCCACCGCAGTCCGCGCCAACGTACGAGATCTGGGTCGCCACCGTACCCGCTGACGATTGCGCCGCACCCGACGATGTCGTCGTCGTCGTGGAGCCATCCGACGCCGGAGCCTCCGTCGCGACCGCCGGAGCGTCGGTCTCCGCCTCTCCGCCAACGTCGTCCTGAGTCACCGGAGCGTCCGTCGGAGCCTCCGTGACCACCGCGGGGGCCGTAGTCTCCGCCGTCACGGGGGCCTCCGTGGGAGCTGGGGTCACTGCCGTGGCGGCCGTGGTGGCCGCGGGCGTGGGGTCCATGTCGCACGTCTTGCCAGCGGTCGCCAGACTCACCATGGCCGCCGCCATCATCGCCGCGCGCATCATGCCGTACACCTTCATGGTTCTAGCTTTGGGCTTCGAGCGGGAGGTGTGAGGTCTGGGTATCTGTCTGCTCGACGATCAGCAAATTGCGGAATGGCAACGCCTTTGCAACTTGCACGAACGGCAAAGCATCGGAAGCCGGTTTGATGGTGCAAAGCAGGATAAGACATCGAGTTTTGCAGCGGGAACGGAGCAAAAATCCAGGGAGAGAGGGCGGCAGGCTGTTGCAAAAGCCTATCGGGTGGCCATCTGGCGCGTGCGCGAGCCACACGAAAGCATAAGTGTTTGACCAGCTGGTTTTAGCTGAGGTCTCTGCTGCCTCGAGGTGGGAACATCTCAAATAAAACAGCAAAAACGTCAGCTATCCCGTCCATCTGTCTCGACACATTGGTATCCCTTCGTTCGCACAGATGTCACGCCACTTGGTGTTTGTATGGTCTCGACAATACAATCGAACGACGGAAAATCGCAAAAACGCGCTTTCCCGTCCAGACAGAAAGCAGACAGAAACAGAACGTTTCAGCGCCTTAAAATTAATAAACGGCAAACAGAAAAAACGTATTACTTTAAAGGGGACAACTTCACAAACTACAATGGTTCACGCTTGACGAAGCAAGGGCGTCGACTGAGAGTTCCGCGCTCTGTGAAGTGGCATTGCATCATGGCATATCGGTTCATGAACTGTGCATGATACGCCACGCTGCGTGCCTATCCAACGATCCAGACAAAGAGGCACGCACCTCACAGAACATGCTCATTCGTTTATTGGCTGCCACGTCTGCCTCGAGTCCGCTTTTACATCAGTTCTGTGCATGCAAGGGCTCGTTCGCAAGCCGCCATCTGGATACAAGGATTAAAATTTGCAACGAGTCGTCGCCACGGTGGGAAACACAGTCAGAGCAAGGCACGTTGCAGTTTTGCCAGCGAGCGGATTCGGCACGCCTCGGTACGTGTATCTTTCCGAAATGGTGGTTAACCGTTGCACACACTGATCCGATACAGATGCAGAACTATAAACGCCACTTGCTTCGCTGTTCATTGCTGTGGGTAAAATTGTTCTTACGATTGAGTAAATCCGCCTTCGTCCTTATTCTCGTTTGCTCTTATCGATTCTCACGTAGATCAACTGACGTTATGCGAGACACTATCATACCAGTATCCATGACATCACCAAGGTTGAAGAAAGCGGTCGCTTCGCCTACAGGTGGCGGCTGCGGACGGTGGCCAACGCCTCTTTCGTCGGGACTTGAGGCTTGTAGTCCACGCAGGCGTCGATGCGAGCCTTGATCTCCGGCGTGATCAGGTCCACGAAGCGAA
>MBAC02006283.1:0-14866 GCA_001712635.2 Nothophytophthora sp. Chile5
ACACCTGAATCGTCTGCAAAGGATCAAGGCGTCACTCCAGACTGGCCGAAGCCAAAATCGTGTGGCGCATTAAGGACGGCGGCACAAGCGATGAGCGAGGTGGCGGCGGTTGCAGGGTTGAGAAGGGGAAGGCGGCGCAAGCGATGAGCGAGGTGGCGGCGGTTGCAGGGTTGGGAAGGGGAAGGCGGCGCGCTAGAAGAAAGCCGCTGCCGCCGCCGCTTCCAACGCTTCGATCGGGCACGAGAAGGACAGCAACTTGCATCACTGCGGGAAGAAGCTTGGTGCCACCTACAGCAACGTCCAACCACCGTAAGTACAGCTAACTGCGTCGCCAATTGGACCACGTACTGCTAACACTGCCGTGAATGACCCTTCGCTTTCTGGAGCTGCACATTGGCAGCCTGGGAAGCAGTCTGCCGCTTAGTCGAAAGAGAAATCAGCTGCAAATGCTAAGGTAATGTAATCGCAAGCCGTGCAGGCTTTGGACGTCCCTCTGAATCGTGGCATTACACTTGGTTCATCAAGACACGCGCGGGAAAGATTTTCACTGATGATACCGAGGCGAAAACGCAAACGCTGGTGGTGCGACTTCTCCTGCTACTGCTGGGCACCAATTGTGAAGAAAATGCAAAGCAGCAGCAATGGTGAAGCAGGAGAGGCGACCGTCGGATGTTAGCAACCTTCCAGTGGCATCGCCACGCGCGATGGCATAAGGAAAACGAGCGAAACCAGCGGCGGGGACTCTGAAGTGCAGGATTGCACAGGTACGTCCGATAGAAGATCTCTTGGTCGAAGGAAGAGGCTCCAATTTATGCTTTTCTGTGTTTATTTGCTTTGATAATGAAAGGAGGAGAGCATGGTGTCACAGACTCTGAACAAGCAACCGCCAGCAACGCTGAAGTCCAATAGCCAAGAGATTGAGACGGTGAGGACAGTCGGAGGCAGTTGATAACCTCCAGCGGCAGAAACTCGGGCCACAAACACTGACAAGTCCGAGGTGTCGCGTCAATTGCCGGAACTTTCGTAACTAGTAGTTACAACGGCTCCAGCCGCACTGGCACGCATGTCGTCAGCAGTCTGAATCACAATAGAGCGGAAGCAAATCCTTGCAGGAGAGTAAAGTAACCAATTCAAATTACGTTAATTACGCCAAGCTTATCATGCAAATAGATCAGCTAATGATACTTTGTGAGCGCGAATTCCGCCTAACGTTCTCTCCTGTGGAAAGTTGGGCTCATTGCGAGCAGGGAACGGCGTCCTGTCCGGTCGAGTAATTGGTGCGAGTTCTGTTTCATCTTCAGGGTCATCGTGATAGTGAGATGCGTTTGCGTACACGTCAGCGACTTCGTCGTCGTCGAAGACCTCCTCCAAGTACTCGTCCCATAGTAAAAAGGTGTCTTCTCCATTGACCCCGTCACCAATATCATCAAGTGCCTCATCGTCGCTAGGCGCATTAGGTGGCAGTCGTGACCTGCCCGCCCGAGGTGAAGGGCTTGTAAAGAGCAGCAGGCGTTGCGGGCTGTCTGCATCACCTTCTGGCATCACCAGCGACCTCTGCATCCGCAATCCAGCTCCTCCAATCTCCCGCTCCTGCGACGACAATGTACGTATCATGAGCTCCGAGGTCGCTTTCTGGTCTCGCTGACGAATGTGCTTGCAAATGACATGAGTATCATGTGCCTTCGTGGATGTCATCCGATTACGCTTAGCAGTGTGAATCAAGCTGAGCTCGCTGAATAGACGTTCACAAGTCGCAGTGTTGACAGCAATAGAGAGCACTTTTAGCGCGAGATCTGGCAGTTTGCTCCTGGGATGCTCGTCCTCCACGTAGTGCCAGAACTCGACGCTGTTCGGAAACTCAACGGCGAGTGCGCTAGTCATTTCTCCTGTCAGCCACTGCCGCATTTCGGAGCGAATACTCCCAAAGTCCTCGCCTATGAATCGCCGATAGTAGTAGACGGCAAATTTGCACAGCTGAGAACGACTCGAAACAACGGTTCCTGTAGAGGCGAGGTGGCGGGCATCGCCAATATGACTGGGGTGCAGTGCATATCCCAACATAAACAAGGGTTGCTCACACTGTGCCCACCGAGCCTCCACGCAAGCCACCAACGTGGAGCTTGACCCGTCGTTCGCCTGGAAGCCTCGGAAGATATCTCGGTACGAAATCACCACGTCCGCCACCGTGTTCTCATCGCGTTGCAATCGGAAAGAAGCAATTGCCAGCGGTTCAACCACGCGCTCAGCTTTAGTTAGGTCGTCCCAAAATGAGGGTTGATCCAGAGCCAGCAATGCTCTTGGGAATTCTGATGTGTGCTTGTATTTTCGCGCCAGCATCTGCAATGCTGACCGAACGCGGAGCAGCGAAGCGAAACAAAATTGCATGGAGTTCCATCGAGTCTCACACAGCGTAAACAGACCCAAGTGATAGCCATAGAAACTCTCCATGAGCCCTCTCGCACGCAGCAGCCATTTCGACGATGAAGCGTTTAAACACTGCACAGCTGCCGTTGCATCCGTGGCAATCTGCCTGAATGAAGATTTCAGCACGGCTTTCACGAGGTTATTGATGTCGTGGGCAAAGCAGAAGGTAAAGGCGACCGAAGGCCACCTTCGGGCCAAAATTCGTCGCGCTCGTCCACATTGCCCAGCGTTATCAGTCACAATCGCTCCGACCTCCCAGTGCTCCGCATACGCGCGCTCCATAATCTGCTCGAGCTGTTCGGCAATAGCTAGGCCATCATGGCGAGCACCAGCACTTGGTAGGGCGTATGTGAGGGTCTGCCCAAAAAGTGACAGCTGACATCCGAGCAGGTGATCTTTGGACACGTTCATCCAGACATCCGAGAGACAATTAACGCGGCCACGTGTGGCTGCTTGAACTTTCTTGAGCAGCTCGATTTCAAGCTTCGAACAGTGCGCTGCATGGTCAGTTAGGATGCGCCCACCAAGCACTCGGCGCGAGGGAAGGTGTGCTGATACGCCAGGGAGCAGAAAATCTAAAAGCCTCTTCGTTGATCCACGCTCAATGAACATGTCTGACAGGCGGTTGTCAGCTTGAAACTCAACGAGAAGACGCTCCAGCTGCCGTATGTCGTTCTTGGATAATCGCCGAGGGGACTTGCGCTTGGACGAGCTTTTAGGAGACCTCCGAGAAGAGGAACGCCGGCTTGGGGAAGCGAATAGGCGGGCGACGGGGACGCGACTTCGGTTTGCGGTCGACCTTTCGCTGGAGTCGTTTCCCTCAGTGGCCACAGGTTGACCGAGGCGTACGCTCTCAATCTCGGCCGAATAGTGCTCGCAAATGGCCAAATGCGCCTTAAACGCGTAGCTCCGGCCCAGAATTTTCTTTGGAGGGGGAACAGCATGGTGATCCGTCGCAGAACTCTGATCAGTATTGTAGGCCCGTGTGCAGTGCTTGCACGCGAAGAACTTGTAGCCACCTTGGCTTCGTTCTTCATGTTCTAGTTGCACGAAGTGAGCGCGCTCGGCGCACGAGGGCCGCGGCATGAAGCGATTGGGCTTGGATCTCGATTTCTCTCCGTGTGGCTCACTTCTCGCAGTGAATCAAAGGCAAATCTTTTAAAGTTATACAGTAAACTCTAAAATATTTTAGGCGAAAGGGCCGCTCATTTGATCTGAGTATGAAGTGACCCCAAAACTTTTAGGCGAAAGGGCGACAAAGGGCCGCCCTTCCGCCTAAACCCCCCGCCTAAACTCGTTTAGGCCGCCTTTTCGCCTAAACCTTTCACCGCCTTTACCAACACTGCCCCACCCCCATCCGCAAGTTTCTCTCTATCCTCCCCCCGTTCCGTGCCGCGGCTCTCCCGCCCTCCGTCCCCGCCGCCCAGTTTCGCTTCTCCAGCATCTCATTTAGCGATAAACCAACCCTCGCGGGTTACACCAGAAACCGCCGCGTGCAAATACCGACCGCATCGGTGGGGCGGCGCGACTGCAAGCGACTTGCGCGAATCCACACCGCAAAAAGACAGATCTCCAGCAAAATGCGACTTGCAAATGCGTGGACGCTGCTAGGGTTACTGGCGACCGCGCGCCATGCAAAAGCGGCCGTCATGGCGATTAACTGCACCTCCACGGCGGAGTGCAGCGACGGCGAGACGTGCGTGGCCGGCGACTCCGTCACGTCCATCCAGAGCTGCGTGGCTGGCGACGGGTGCGGCGGCTCGTCCACGGGCAACTGTCCGTCGGACGCGGCCAGCGGCCAGCTCGCGTGCATCTGGCGCGAGTCCAGCTCCTGCAGCAGCACGTCCGATGGCTGCGCCGAGATGGCCGGCTCGTACGGGATTTACAAGTGTCTATCCATCGCGCGTTGCGACGCGTACTTTGGCGGGTCGACGTGTAGTGGTACGTGTTTGCAAAAGTGTTGTTTGTTTTTTTGCAGACGTGCAAATGTTTTGCGCGGCAGTTTGTTCTGATGCGAAAATGCGATTTTGGCGAAATTGTGATTTGGAGCAGACGGCTGCGATGTGAACGGCGAGCAGTGCAACGGCCAGGGCTCCTGCCAGCTCGCGGCCACCGCCAGCGACGGCACGCCCAGCTTCTCCTGCGCCTGCGAGGACGGCTGGAGCGGCTCCAAGTGCGAGTCCGGCTCCAGCTCCGGCTCCAGCGCGTCCAGCAGCTCCACGTCCAGGTCCAGCTCTTCCAGCAGCTCCACGTCCAGATCTAGCTCCTCCAGCAACTCCAAGTCGAGCTCCTCCAGCAGTTCCAAGTCCAGCTCTTCCAGCAGCTCCAGCTCGCAGTCCAGCTCCTCCAGCAGCTCTTCCGCGGCCTCCAACAGCTCCTCGTCCTCCTCGAACGCCTCCTCTTCGGCGGGCAACGGCAGTCTGGGCAACACGGCGAGCTCGGACCTGTCGGACAGCAGCGGCTCCATCTCGTCCGGCTCGTCCGGTGGCACCAGCTCCACCGTGTTCATCATCATCGGCGTGCTGGCGGCCGCCATCATCATCGGCGCGCTCATGTTTGCCATGTACTCGCGCAAGAAGAAGCGCGCGCAGGAGGCGGAGGCCGGCGGGTTCGCCGCCGCGGTCAGCGGGGGCAGCGAGGCCGCCGGCGGCGGCGGCGGCGCCGACACGCCCAAGGGCAACATCGTGACCATGTAAATGGAGGAGTGCCGCAAATCCAAACTATCCTTATGCGCAGTTGCAGTCGCTTTGCTCCACTCGAGCCTAACCGAGTTGCAGTTTGCAGGTTTTTGCAGGGTTAGAGCTCCCGGATGCAAAAGCACCCTCGTGGACGAAAGGAGAGTCCGCATGTTTAAGTTAGAGAGAGCAAACGAGCCTATCCGATCCCGTGCATGTCGTTCGGTTGCTTCCACATTTGCATTTGGCGCTTGAGGGAATTTGGGTACATTTGGGATTTGGGTGCGTTTTTGAGTGCATCCATTTTTATTTTGGGTCTTTGGGCCGCGAAAGGTCGCCGATCATGGCCGGAGCTCTCCATGCCGACGTGCTGTTCCTCGTGGCGCGCTATCTGCAGGCGCGCGGGCTGTTCGCCAGTGCGCTGGCGCTGCAGCAGGAGAGCGGCGTGGACTGCTGCTGGCTGCGCGGCGGGTGTCGCGAGGTGGCGCTGCTGCGGCGCTGGGTCTTCGCGGGGGACGTGGCCCGCGTCCGCGCCTTCCTGCGGCCTCTGAGGCGTCTCGAGGAGCTCGCGGAGGTCGACAGAGCGCTGCAGGAGCTGCAGCTGCTGCAAAGCGACGAGGAGACGGACGCCACGCGACTGGCGGCCGCGAAACTGCGCTGCTTTGAGCGTCTGGTGCCGCTGTTCCGAACGCCCGTCGACCCGCAAGAGCGCGACGTGTTCAAGTACGTGGCAGTGTCCGATCTGCAGCTCCTGCGGCTACTGGAGGACGCTGTGCGCTTCCACCGCGTAGGTGGCAATAACACGGCGACAGACTGCGTCTCGGTGGTCTGTGGGGTCCGTAGCGACGGCCAGGAAGAGCAGGAAGAGCTCGAGACGAAGCGGAGCAGTCCGCTGTATCTGGAGACGCCGCGGACTTGCAGCGATGAGCGATTGTTGACAGAAGCTGGAGATCTCGCGCGGTCTGCGGACTGGACGAGAGGGAGAAGCCATCGACAGAATCCACTGGCGCTGTCTATGGCAGTGGGCGGAAGGCAGAGGCGAGAGGAGGCCGAGGAAGAGGAAGCAGAGGACGGACCTGTCGTGGAGAACGTGGCGGAGCAGATGACGGAGACTGTGGATGTTGGAGTGGGTTGTGGGTCGATGGAGGGCTGTGACGTGGCTACGCAGACCGAGCAGCCGCAAGAAACGGATTCGGAATGTGAAGATGAAGAGCAGGACGAAGCTCAGATCCCGGCGATCAGCGGAGGAGAAGAAGAGGAGAGACAGAGCGTCGAGTCCGCTGTTGCTGGCGCTGATACCGACGACAACCAGCAGGAGCTGGAGCAGGAAGAGCACAGGGAATCCGAGCCATTGCCCACACTTGTAAAGGCTGGATCCACCTCGACTGCAGCCAAGCGGGAGAGCTCTCCTGCTGCAGTCGTGTCGGGGCCACTGGACGCTTCCCGCGAAGACGAACAGCAGTTGAAAATGCAGGCGCTGGATCTCACTGGACCTCCCGAAGCCGAAGACGTCGCAGTTGAAGACCAAGCAGAGCAGGAAGACGAGGAAGGAGGCAGCTGTTGCTTGGCGGACGCCGAGGCTGTGGCTCCGCAGCGCTACGACCAACTCACACTGGACCACGTCGTTCGAGCCCACGTCGTGGCGGAAGCGAAGGAGCCTCAGGCCATTCGAGCTCTGGACGTCCATCCAGATGGCGGGAAGATCGTCGTGGGCACCAACGCGCGAGCGCTGCGGGTCTTCGATCTGTCCGACGCCTTGCAGCAGCAGCGTCCGTTCACCTCCTCTTCCTCTCCTGCGTTCCTGCCGCTGCTGCCTGTAGTCCTCGAGCGACACAAACACAGTGCGTCGGCCATCTACTGCGTGGCGTTCAATCGCCACATGGCCAGCAACAGCGCCGAAGACGCGTTCATGATCGCATCAGGAGCCGCCGACGGAGCCATTCAGCTGCTAACCACTCGAGGCAGCGACGGCTGGAAGCCGCCGCAAGTCGACGAGCTCTGGCTCCAGCGAGGCGACGGCAGCGGCGTCTTGGGCAAGACGCGAGCGCTCCAGTTCGCGTCACCGCATCTGCTCTGGACCGCCACGTCAGGCGACCGCCGACTGCGTTGCTGGGACGTCCGGCACGCTTCCAGCAGCTCGAGCGCGAGTTCTGGCGCGTGTCAGACCCTAGACGGCCATGTGGGCGAGGTGCAAGCCCTCACGACGCCCGAGTCTGCTCCCCCAAGCTCCCTACTACTGAGCTCGGCACTGGACAGGACCATCCGTCTCTGGGACCTGCGGAGCTCCCGATGTGAGCGACTCGTGGCCTCCACGAAGCAGTCGGCCTTCGCACTGCGCTTCCACCCGACGGACGAGACGCTGGTGGCTTCGGGGCATCAGGACGGCGGCGTAGCGCTCTGGGACCTGCGCTCTTCCTCTCGCCGAGCTCTGCAGAGCGTGAAGCCGCACCAAGGCGAGTGTCGAGCCGTGTCCTGGTCCCCTGAGGGCCGCTGGCTGCTCAGCGCGAGCTTCGACGGCACGTTGTGCGTTCTTCAGGCCAATGCCGAGGCCTCGAAGGCCATGCTGCAGCCGGTGGCGAGCTACCATCAGCACGAGGGCAAGGTGCTGCAGGCCCAGTGGCTCGCCTCCGCACGCCCGGCGTTCGTGTCCACGGGCGCGGACAAGCGGGTCAAGCTCTGGACCTTCGCCTGAGGAGGACGAGGGGGTAAGTAGGATCCGAGTGCAGCCATGGAGACGAACGCAGCCACTACGAAGGTGTCAAGCATATTACGAAGGAAAGGCAGGGAGTGGAAGTGGATGGTGGACAAACGAAGCCAAGCGGAGCTGGCGGCCCAGAGGGAGAGCGAGCCAAGCCCAGCACGCGTCGGGAGCTCGGTCACTTGGTGGCGGGGGACTTGGAGCGCGCCTTGTTCTTCTTCTTCTTGTGGCTGTTGGCGTGGAAGCCCTTGGGGTCGCACTCCGGACACAGCCACGTGTCCGGGTGGCGGCCGTCCGCCAGACCCACGCACTCCAGGTGGTACCACTGCGACGGGTTGGGACACGTCTTGCCGTCGCACGCGATCATGTTGCCGTAGCTGGGCAGGTTGCAGATGCAGTACAGCTCGTTGTCCTCGCCGGCGTCCGTGTCCTTCTTGGGCTTCTTGTTGCCGCCCGCCGACGAGTTCGACGGCTTCGAGCTGTTCGAGCGAGGCGGCGCCTTCCGCCCTTCGTTGCCGCTGTGGACCCGGCTGCTGTGGCCGTTGCTGGGGCCCGAGCCGCCGCTCGCGTGGCTGCTGCCGTTGCCGTGGCCGTGGCTGGCCGTGGAGCTGCTGCTGTTGGCGTGGCCGTTGCCGCTTCCCCCGTGGCCTGACGCGCTGGCGGCGGCGTGCGGCGCAGACGACACCGAGTGGTCGCGCTGGCGCTTGCGGCTGTTGGACTTGCGCTTCGCCTTGTCGGCCGCCGCCTGCGCCTTCCGCTCCTTCTCGCGGGCCGTGGCGCGCTTCACAGTCGAGCGCTCGCCGTTGCGCAGCCGCTGCATGAAGGCCACGATGGAGTCGTCCTCCTCCACCTCCAGCGCGCAGTCGAAGTGGCGCGCTACGAGCGCCGCCAGCTCTTCCTTCGGAGAACTCTCGTCCGCCTTCAGGTGGTAGAACTTGACGTATCGCTTCAGCGCTTCCACCTGCAGCCAAGCAAGTCCGCACTCGAGTTAGTTATACGGACAACCAACGGATTCAAGACGGAGGAGAGCAGGCAACGCACGCCGAGACTCTTGAAGTCCACCATGAGGCGCGGAGGGTACGCGGCTTTCTTCAGTCGCGGCTGCTGACTCAGCAGCGTCCGCTCCTCCGCGAAACCGCCCTCTCGTTCTGCAGCCGCCAAACAACAGACAGACGCGACGTCAGACCCAGTGGGAGGGGACACGACGCAGTAGCAGGCGCAGGGGCGAGCTCACCTTCCTCCATCGCGTACAGATCCTCGCGGTCGTCCTGAGCGCCCACAAAAACACACACAGGACCGTTGGCTCTCCGTCTGCAAGCAAATCCAGCACGTACAAAGCCGCCTACAGCCGCAGCTGCAGGCTTACCATGGCGGCAGCAGGAGGGGGCTCAAGCGGGGGCTGTGCGGCGGCGGCGCCTGGCGGTCGGGTCTTGGTGGCTCGCGTCGCTGCGCCGTTCAAATGTGGTGGGATTTCTTTCAAGGCGCGGGCGGAGGAGTCCGCTCGAGGGGGGACGCCGTCCGCCTTTGTCCGCTCCGCTCCACTGGGGGATCCACTCGGTGGACGGTCTCCTTCGTCCGCCATCCGGATACGGCGGCTTCACCCATTATCCGGCCGGTATCCGGATTTCCCTGCGTTTCGCCACAAACGACGCCGCGGGATGGGGTTGACGTTGAATCTGTATAGTATACGGTATACTCGTATAGCTGAAGGAGATTCGCGTAACGACTACCGTGATGCGTCGTTTAGAAGGCTGCTTTCATCCGACCGACCGACCGACCGACCGACGACAGCCCTCGCTGCCAAGTGGCTGCTCTTGGGTTTCGCTTGTCGAGCCATGAGCGCAACTCGTGTCCGTTGCTTCGGCTATTTGACTCAAAGGGGGACAATCGTTGACGAGCCTTCCGACTTTGTTAATCATTCGCGCCGACGGTGCCGCTCGCTCCGAGCAAAGATCGGAGTCCGGGTGGGACTTCACAGGTACAGTATCCATCGAGCTCCAGTCAAAAGAATGCGATCTTGTTTTAGTAAGAACTGTAGCAGACGTCGTTGGTGGCAATGGCACGGCTCGGTCGCTCACCCGGTTTGTTCACGTTGGAGCCTGCGAGACGCTCCTCGCAATGGGCTGCTGCGACGCCGAGTTCTCCGGATTGATTCCTCGCTATGGGCTGCTACCGTAGCAGAAATGAATGGAGGGCAGCCCAATGTCCCCAATGCGCGTTCCTATTGTGCATTCCACGCCAGGCACCCACCAAGCAGCCTGCCTGCCTGCCTCGCCTGCATGTTGCCCTGCATTTCAACAGTTCGGCAGTCCTCAGCCAGTTTGGCGGTGACGCCCGCAGCATCACGCCATCTCGCTACATGTCGCATGCTCACGCATTCCGAATATTGGATTCGACACGCTAACTCGCTCCTCAAAACCCTGTTTCAAACCTAATTCTGAGATTGTAAACGCTAAACTAGGCTCACTGAGGATCAGTCAACGGGCGCGCAGATGCTGACGAGACGCCGATCCAAGCATCAAAAGCTCCAATACTGGCCCTGCTTGCTTGCCTCCTTCAACCATTTCTGCATCGACCGCCCCCGGCTCCAGCTCAAGATACACCCCCAAGATGACGGACGTGAAGAACCCCACCTCCCCGGCCTTCAAGGCCTTCGTGGACGCCTCGGTACGTACGAGCCAGACGCACGAGGCCGCGCGCTTTCTCCTCGTCCCGCTCTCGCGGCGATCGACCGCGTGGTTGTTTAGTAAAACAAAATCAAAGGCAAGTGATGTGAAGGGAGGTGAAGCGGAACTGACTGGAATGTGGGGCGTGTGCGTAGGCTGGCGCCATGGGAGCGCTGTTCGCGGCCGTGCTGCTGTACCCGCTGGACGTGGTGAAGACGCGGCGGCAAGTGGATGTGGACGACAGCAAGGAGACCGGCGAGCAGGACGCGGAGGCCAAGGCTAAGGCCGTAGAGCTTCGGAAGAAGAAGGCGCGCAACATGTTGGTGACCTGCTGGCTGATCTACCGCCACGAAGGCCTGGAGGGGCTCTTCGCCGGCCTGAGCTCCAAGATGGTGCACACGGTGTCGTCCAACTTTGCGTATTTCTACTGGTACTCGTTCCTCAAGACGGCCGTGGAGAAGCACTCGAGCACCCCCATCACCACGGGAATGAGCTTGCTCATGGCGTCCACGGCGGGGGCGCTCAACATGTCCATGACGCTCCCGCTGGAGATGATCAACACGCGCGCGCAGATCCAGCCCAGCGACGACGAGAGCAGCGACTCGGACGACAAGACGGAGGCGAAGGAGGTCCACCATCGCGGCATGTGGGAGCTCGCCAAGGAGATCTACGCGGAGGACGGACTGCAGTCTTTCTGGAAGGGCTTCATCCCGTCGATGGTGCTGGTGAGCAACCCGTCCATCAACTACACCATTTTCGACAAGCTCAAGCTGCGCCTGCAGATGTCCAAAATGGCGGCCAGCAATGCCGCCCGCGTGAGCTCACTGACAGCGCTGGAGGCGTTCCTTCTGGCGGCGATCGCCAAGGCAGTGGCCACCATCGTCACGTACCCGGTCATCCGAGCCAAGGTGCTCATGCAGGCGCAGAAGAAGCAGCTCGGTGGCAAGCAGGCGGTGTCCGGACATCACCACCATCATGCCAAGATGGGTAACTCGATGGTGCAAGTGCTTCGGCGCATCGGCGAGCTGGAAGGCCCCAGCGGCTACTTCAAGGGCTGCTCGGCGCAGCTGTTCAACACGGTGATCAAGAGCGCGCTGCTGGTCATGACCAAGGAGCAGATCACCAAGTACACCATGCGAGTGCTGTACATGCTGCGCCGGAATGCCACTCCCCAGGCGGCGCTCGAGGCCGCCAAGGCGTAAGTGGTGTGTGTGTGTTCCTCGTTTCCCTCGGTCTGGCGCCGTCGATAGGAGCGTGAGGATGCTGAGAGATGGTGCACATGTCCATCATGGCAGTCGTCGATGGGTGTGGAGGGAGAAGGAGACAGGGGTGCGTGTCACGGAGAGGGTGTGTGACGATGCTTTGGTGGCTGGAAGCATGGAGCACTCGCTTGAAGTTGGGCGTGATGTCTTTAATTTTTAACACGACCGATGGAGACGGAGCGTCCTTCGTGTGCTCTGCCAGCTTTCGCATTGTCAATGACAATTGCCGCCAGCCAATCGGCCGATGGCGTGCTTGAGGGAGTCGGAGAGAGAAAGATCCGGTGGCGTGCGCGATGGCCATGCGGGAATTCCCAACAAGATCGCCCGATGCTTCGAACTCCCCAGCAAGTCGCTTCCCGTGAGGTAATTAATTACGCGACATCCACGGCAGATGCTCCGATGAGGTGCAGGCAAGTCGCCACCCTTCGCTGCTTTGCGACTGAACTCCCTCCTTGGAGGAGACGGATCTGCAGATAAGGAATCATGGCGCCACCGACAGAACAATACGGGGAATGAGTGGAGGAACCGCGCAAACGGCCTGAGATCTGTATGTATGAACGCGTGGCTATTGCTCTAGTTTAACTGTAACTTAGGTTGGAGCGAATTTTCACAGCAATAAATCACATCGGGTGGTGCGTGGGCGATATGAATCCGGGCCGCCTGGCTCCACTTCTTGGGGCTGCTTCGTTCTTCTTCTTCGTAGACGAGGCATGAGATGGCTGGTTGGGCTTGTGGGGTTGACAGGTGCCTGCCAATTGGCTCAACGGCGCGGGAAGCTGTCGATGAGCCGCAGCGGGTTCGGAAGTGGGCGCGAGGGCGCGTCGTCGACCTGGCGGCGGATGAAAACGTCCTCGGGCGGCGCCTCGCAGTCGTCAAAGACGTCCGCGAAGGTGGGGTCCCACCAGTCGTCCGCGAACAGATTGCGCATCGAATCGCCCATGGGGGACGCACGCTTCTTCTCCGTGGCCACAGGCACGAGGTCCAGCTCGCGCACGTGGAAGCTGGCGACGGACGAGTTTCGTCGGTTCAGCTGGTGCGGATGGCGTCGCTGTGGAGCGCCAGACGCTTCGTCCGCGGGCCGGTCGCTCTTTGTCGACTCGTTCTGCGAAGCATCGGCCTCTGCGTCTGTGTTGTTGTCGTCATTCACCATCAAGAACTCGCGGATGAGGTCCAGCGGCGTGCAGCGCTTGCCGCTCTCTGGCGTCTCGTCGTCGTCGTCGTCGTCGCCCAGCAGTCCCTGCGTCGTCTCCAGTAAGAAGCGCACGTAGCCGTCGAGTTCCTCCATGCGCGTGGCCTCCAGTCGCTTCTTGGAGAACCCAAAGCCTGACTGCAGGATGTGGCGGTCTGGGAAGTGCACGCTGGCGTAGAAGCTCTCGAGCTCCTCGCAGGCGCAGCAGCCCGAGTGGTCTTTGCTGTCGCTGGGGAACTGGCGGAGCAGCGCCTCGTGCAGCACTCGGAACTCCGAGTAGCGCTTGGCCACGTACCAGTCGGCGGAGCCGCTGCGAGACACCCGCAGCACGTACAGCGTCGTGCGGCGATGGGCCTGCGCCTCGCGGCCGTACGAGACGATGCGCGCAGCCACGGGGCGCAGCGAGCGCATGCGGAAGCGGCCGCCGACGGGGGAGCAGTTGCCGTCGGCCTTCTCGGCGGAGGACGGAGACATGGCGTGAGTTGGAAGGGTGAGCAATGATGGGTCGATAAACACCGAATCGTTTGTCGCGGCTTTTGATGGAAACAGGCGAGAGCGATTTCCGAAATGAGAGGATGTTGAGGAAACGGTTGGGGGAATTGGGTTGGGGGAGCTGACGGCTCCGACAGGGCGAAGGGATGCGCCAAGTCGGGCATAGTCATGAAAGGGGGGAAAAAAGAGACGCAAACGATAAACATCTGCGGGAAGTTGGCGATCTCACGCTGGAATGATTGCATCTAGCCGCCATCAACTCACTTCTCTACGTGCTGCAATCATTCGCGAGCGCAGAGGACGCATAATCCAAATTCCGGGACACGGAAATTTGGTGGTGGCAAGGGTTGCTTCTTGCATCGCGAAATTCAGGGGACTCTGAAAAGAAATGGTCACAGGACAGATTCAACGCAGCGGTCAAGGCGAATGTTTTTCCGCAGCAGAGCAATTTTGTCTTGATTCACGTCAATACTTTTTGGGAGGCGGTTGCCGGGTAAGGTTCTCGGTAAATAACCGGGTCCTCCGATTTTATAAATCAGAGGTCCGTGCGCAGGCTTAAACCCAGGGTCACATCTCGCTCGACCGGAGAGGACTGACACACATTCTCAGGGTTTGTTTTGGCTCAGCAGGGCAATCTATTCCAACGATTCTGGGGACTTGAATCCGTCATCTCGGGTTAGGGTGTTAAATCTGAAGGTCACTTTTCACCAACTGTTGGTGGCATTAATAAAGTCCTAGAGTGTTTTGGCCGCTAATCTCCGTTTTTAACACAACCAGATTACGGTATTCCAGGATTAGCAAGTGAAAAATATTCGCTGTTATGGGGCTAGGGGCGATTATGGTGTGTTAGAAGGGACGCATTTTGAGAAAAACATTCTGGCGGGAGCCGGACGAGGCCGCCACAGCTCACAAGAATTTTAGTTGCGTCGATCCTGAGATGCCTATTTCGGCCAAGGATCACAAATCCTCGAGCCGACCAGCACTAAATGCATTCCGTACTATCGGATATGTTCGAATAGAAGCCCTGTCCCGAATAGAGCCCAGTCTCAGAGTCACAATAAAAAATAAAAGCCCTCTCCGAATAGAGCACTCTCTAAAAAAAATCATTTTATAAAAGTGGAAACATCTGAGGTGAATGGAACTACTGACACCACGGATGAATGAGTGTGGTGGGCAAATTAATAATACCGATGCAACTTTCCGTCGTGCAAATTCAAATGTTGAAATGTATTAAACTAAGTGCTGTCAGTGCACGTCTGAAATGTGGGATTGCTCGCATTCGTGGCTTCGAAGGCTTCAACTTTAAGTTGATGGGGTCGATGAAACGTAATATCATTACCACTATCACCCCTGGCACATTGAGGCATATTCATTTCACAGAATCCTTTAGAAAATTAAAGTTATCAACGATTTAGGTCAGGATTGTGAAATACTGAAACTTGTATGCAGTTATGCACGTC
>MBAC02006285.1:0-11467 GCA_001712635.2 Nothophytophthora sp. Chile5
CAACCAGCGACAGTATCCGATGTCAGAAGCATACACTTCTTCGATCGTCTTCGATTTGTATTTTCCGAAAGTTAGTGTAGTCATTATGTTCTCGGAGGTATCTATATATACAGGCATACAACTCAATATTTTTTAAATTAATTAATACATATAAACGTTCTTCTCACTAAACACTATCTAAAACCTTAATTAGAGGTATAGGAAACAACCTCACCAGTTAATCGGTTATACTCGAGCTCATTCTCGAAGGCAACGAGCACAAGCATGTTGCAGCCCTGGCAGGAAGCGTTGGTTCCCATAACCTGAATCGATTGGGGAACGTCCTTCTCAGTCAAACGCGATACATCTGCAACCATAGTGCGGTTAACTGTCGACCACTTGTGCAAACCAATTAACCCATTGCACAGCTCCGGAGTCTGATCACCATTGATCGCCGATAACTTCGAGAATTCGTTACAGAACGACATGAAATCATAATCGTACGAGATGTCGAACGTCTGCTGGCTACCGATTCGTACATTGAAATTACGAATGGATGAGCCAGGCTGTACAGTCCACGGAGCCGAATCGAACGGACTCTGGAACTGCTGCACGCTGGCAGTCGCGAAATTGCCAGTACTGGTTTCCGCAAATGGCATCAAAGCAACAAACTTGGCATTCCGGATGGAAGCCGAAAGCTGCAGATCGAACGCAGTGTTTTGCTGCGCAGAAGACACCCCGACGCCCGCTCGCTGATAAAACCACTGAGCATAGTAATCGAGGTATCGAACCTTCTTAACCGGCTTAGAGATGATTGCCGACGGGTTCTCAAGATCAAGGAACGGTACATATAAGCGGGTCGTCGTAAACGGCATGTAGGTAGAATCAATGGTTGGCTCCAGCGAGTTGACTACAGCTCCCCATGCTACCGTGAACTGGCCAGCGGCAGCAGTAGGGATAACGCCAGCGTTCGGACAATTGGCAGCAGAGGAAGAAACCATGATCGGACAGACCGAGCCAGATTGAAGGGTGGTGCCCGTTAGAGCCATCGCCTTAGTCGTAGCCGTGCTAATGACAGAATTACCCTGGTTAACACGAAAACGGAGTTTAATTTGAGGGTTAGCAATCAGATCGAGCTCCTTGAAGATAGGATGCAGATCAACGAGTTTGATCTTCAACATGTAATTCCACGTACCAGCGATAGAGCCTGCGGCAGTTCCACCAGCTACGAAAGCACCGCGACCGAACTGATTCGCGATCGTGGGAGAAGCACCAGACGCTATCGTAGGCCAACCATTTGTATTCACGCTGCCCGAAACAGGGGGATTAGCTAAAAGACGGCGCACAAATCCATCATTAGCGGTTAGGACACCAGATCCGGTAGTCGATACCACGGATTGGGCCCCAGTTAGATCAGATGCATTGTTTGAAAATCCATCACCAAACACAGTACCAGTGGCGCTCCACTGAAGCGAACCAGAGCTGTCGGGATAGAGGAACGATTCAGCTCCATGCTTCTCAACATAAGCAACGCTCGTTTCAGCTTGCGCGCGTAAGTTATTGGCAAAGAGCTTGTACTCAGTCATGCTCAGGATTGATTTACCGTTAAGCTCCAGCGACATCGCATCAATAACGTTCCAAATGCCTGTCTTCATGCCCAGCGAGAGACGATTAGCAGCCGCCGCAAGCGCTTGAGAGCCGTGAGTATTTTTCATGCTCACCTTGAACGGCAGCATGATGTAAGCATCACGAAGACAAGCAAAGCCTTCCGCACCATTTAGCTGAGAAGTAGCATCGATAGTGATAACGCCGTTACCATACGAGCCCTGGTTGAGATCGATCACATATGGGATACGCTTTCGCGCCGATACGCTGACGGCCGGATCGCCCTTTAGCGACGATTGATAGAGAAACTGATCAGCAAGTTGAGTGTCTGACATGATTGCTCGATGGATAGTATATCCCACTCAACATAAGAGCCCGAGCCAAAATTTAAATAATTCGTAATGGCGCATCTGATAAAGGGCATTACAAGCGATCATGACCTCATCGAGCTGGCGAAACATATTGGCGTTCATCTTGATCATATATACGAGTCATCTGAGATAACGAAACCGCTGCCCAAACGAGGCACTTTCTTGATCCTCCTTCGCAAGCCAAACATGGATGTCGGACACTGGACATGTGCTCGCGACGGAGTCTATTTCGACAGCATGGGAGAGGGTCCACCAGTCAGATATGGGATCAGCAAATATAACGAGGTTCAGATGCAGGGGGCTCAAGCTGATTATTGTGGGATATATTGTCTATTATGGATATATGCGAAACAACACAATAGGCCCGATCTGTTGAAGCGTTTTAATGATTTAAATATCACAGTTTTATAGGGCCTATTTTATACTATTTACTAACGATGTACAAAGAACTAACGATCTCGAGCAATGTATCCCACGCCAAACTCAAGCGAGCTGTGAAGACTGGCAAGCTAAGCCTGACAGCCGCCGAACTACAAGGGAATGGTGCTGTCATTCATTTGCATCCCGAGTCATATGCTAAGGCGCTCAAGTCTCGTAAGGCTGGACGTGGTGTTCGCTTAGAAATCACCCTCCATGAGATCAAGAAAGGGCACAAGCGAGCGCAGGGGGGTTCTATCTGGTCTTCTATATGGAGTGGATTGAATAAAGGGTACAAATTCGCTAAAGACTCGGGCATTCTAAGCTCTATCGCGGATGCTGCCATCCCAGCGGCGGCGACCTATCTCGGCTCTCCCAACGCCGCTGCTCCCGTTCGTGGCGCGCTTAAATCGATGACCGGCATCGGAATCAACGAGGAAGGTGGCCGCATTTCTATCAGTGATTTGAAGAGAGGAGCGAAGCAAGCGCTCCGTTATACCAAGGATAAAGGCATTCTGACTGATATCGTTGATGCCGGAGAGCGACACCTCCTTGCTAAGGCTACCAAACCAGAGCATATCGATGTAATCAAGGCTGTTCGAGGGCATGTCAAGAGTCGTTTCGGAGTGGGCGTTTCACACGCCAAAAAAACTAAATTCGCGAAGGGTTCACCTGAGGCGAAGGCTCATATGGCTAATCTTCGAGCGATGCGCAAGAAGGGTTCTAAGAAGCCCATGGAAGCTGGCAGCTTTAGATTGAATTAAATCGACATCTTTTTTTTTTAGCGATTAGAGAACTCCTTGGGTTTGAATAGCAGCATGATTGAAACCGAAGTGTCTCTGAAATGGTCCGGCATATCATTCTGATTGCTGATGCTCACGGTGATCGCTGACCGTGAGCCATTATGAACAGCGCACCATGCGTAATTGCTTGGCTGGTATCTGATCAACTGGCCAATCGATGCATCACCCCTATCAAAAGCAGCGAGCGTGTCGCCCGATATAACATAGTCATTTTTGATCACATCACAGCGAACGATGTAACTACTATTAGGATGGACTTGGGGAATGACATTAGAAAGGATGGCAACAGAGCTCGTGGTACTCGCTGACGGGTATGTAGCAGCGCTGAAGCCGAGAACCTTACCAAAATTCGCATTATCGATAATCAAACGGGGCACACGCGATGTGGTTGGCAGGCCCGTCCCTCCGCTTGAATATAGACCAGTGGCTGGCCGAGTATACGATCCGAGAGCCGTAGGAGTAGCTGAGCAATCAAGCTGGCAAGAATAATAAGTACTATTTTCTGAGATTTGAATGAAGAATACATTGTTTCCAGTCGCATCAATGAGATATGCACCAGCAGTTACAAGAGCCGTCTGGATGTACTGATTGATGTTGGCGTATGAGTACCAACCGTCAGGCAAATTTATGCTAACAGTACTTGTAGCAGCTCCCGCGGGGACTTCGATTTTGAATGATGTGTTGCCGAACGCGAGCGAATCGATGTTGAAATCCGAGCAATAAAGCGATATCGACTGGACAGCCATCTCAACGTTTTGAAAGTTGACGGAGCTACCGGCGAATTCATACCTCCAGGTGCTGTTATTCCCGTTCTGGATGAGGTTCGTTGAATCTAATTTGATGAACGATGACATGCTGTTTCTATATTGTGAGAGCCATAAAACTATTAAGATATTATTCAATATCGATTCGTCGATCAAAGTTAAACCTGATCTCACTCTTAACAGAGTCCAAAAACAGCATCTGTCCCTTAGCTCTGGTCGCAAGATTGTAATACTTAAATATCGTTTTATCGTCTAATCCCTCAATATTGAAGTCCTTGACTACCATCTGAAGATCTCGCTTGCTATTAGCTTTAAGAATAGCACAGTACTCTGAATTGAGCCTGATCATCTTGTTGGTGGCAAAGTAACTATGACTTAGGAATATGGTCGACAGCTTGTGATGGCGGCCTCTGGTAAAGTAGTGAGAGAATACGTTCTTCTGAAGCAAAGCATCATTGCTGTAATCGTCTATGATTACGAGTTCTGGTTTCCCGCTACTGATTGGGGTACGCCTGATACTGTCTACATTTGGCGGAGTATCGTAGAAAGTGATAAATCCCTCGAGCTTATCCTTGAGGTATGCATACAGTTCTTTATCTGGATTCCGCGCTATGATGTGTAGATGAGCAAACACATTCGGAGAGTGTTTGAGCATGAACATGACCAGATTGTTCTTACCCGAATAGGACGGCCCTAAGACGAGCATACGAAACAATTTCTTGATGTCCAGCTCGGGTATATCCCCCACTGAGGCGCTTCGATATTGCTTGGGGAGGCTCGCCCCATAATTGGGTATAACCATCGCTTAAGAAAATAGCTTGCTTCTATATATACTCTAAGACAAAAATGGCCGGGTTTGCTTATCCACAGCCAATATTTGATTCACCCTCATACAACCCCTCTTTCTATCTCTCGTTGGATGGATCGGGTTATCTATCATATGCATACTCCAATACACTCTACCTCGGAAAAAATGACTATCGATTGAGCTACATCACGGGTATATCGGCAGGCATGGCCTCCCCGGGCATCGCTATAGTTCCAAACGCACTAAACTCAATAGGCGGTCTCTCGTCGCTGACTGTTACCACAATCGACGCCGTTTACTACAAGCAGAGTGGGTCAACCGTATCGTTTGATGCTATTTCAGGCATTACTGCGGGCACAGCAGCAGCATCGAAGGCATTGATCGTTGATAGCAGTCGAAACATAGCAAACATCAATAATCTATCAGCGGTAAATCTCACGGGAACAATACAGACTGCAGATCAACCAAATATTACGAGCCTGGGAACCCTATCAAGCCTGAATGTGTCATCTGGCGTATCTATCTGCAAATCAAACGCTATCAACATACCAACCTCATCATCGACAGCTGATAATTGCACAATGTTAATATCAAATCCTCAAAATCTCAACTCAGCTCAATGTAGCTTGGGGTTTCATATATCGGCGTCGTTGACCAATTCAATTGCTCCTGGTGCGATGATCCAATTAATACGAACTGATATAAATTCGTCTGGCGATCTCCTGTTCTCAACAAAAGCGACGGGGCTCACTACATGCGATGAACGAATGCGAATCATGTCGAGTGGGAAAATTGGTATCGGAAAAATAAACCCCTTGACAGCTCTTGATATCGTTGGGACTGCCTCTGCTAATTCATTTATATCGTCAACGGCCCTTACAACAACGCAAACCATGCTTCAAGCCACGAATGGAACCCCGATTGACTTCAGAGTGAAGCTTACTGATATTGAAACTTTCATAGGAAACGAGAGCAATCATAGTCTGGTACTTATGGGCAACGCATCAAGACTCGTTACATGCTACTCTAACGGTCAAGTCTGGATCGGGGGGTTAAAAGTTGCTCAGACGTATAAAATGCATGTAAATGGTGATATTAACATCGCGGGCAATCTCTATCGAAATGACGCCGCATGCGATATTACCGTCTTACAGTCGATCGGGGCATATGGTACAGCCACAGCGTCGAAAGCATTGATCGTTGATAGTAGTCGGAACATAGCAAACATTAATAATCTCACTGCTGTGAATCTAACCGGTACTCTTCAAACGGCCGGGCAGTCCAATATTACGAGCTTGGGTACCCTAACGGGACTAACGATAAGCGGTGCCACATCATTAACGAGTACCACGGATGCTACGAGTAGTACGATTGGTGGAGCGCTCACAATTGCGGGCGGTGCTGCTGTTGCTAAAACTCTTTATGTTGGTGGAGCATTAAATGTCACTGGTACTATCACGGGTAGCCTAAGTGGTAATGCTACATCAGCTACTACTGCTACATCTGCAACTACCGCAACGTCGGCCACTACCGCCACTTCGGCGACAACCGCGGCAACAGTGACTGGCGCTGCGCAAACCGCAATTACCTCCACTGGCACGCTAACTGGACTAACCGTAAGCGGCCAGCTTTCACTAACGAGCACGACCGACTCAACTTTGACGGGAAATGGATCCCTAATCACAGCTGGCGGCGTTGGTATCGCTAAAGCTCTCACAGTCGGGGGTAATGTAACTGTAACAGGGAATTATGTATCGGATGGACGGATCAATATCGGAACCGCTTCTACCCTCGATATATCGCTACTCAGAGGAACAGCAGCTGCTGCTTTCCGCATAGGGGGCGGTGAATTAAGTAAAAATTGCATGAGTATGCAGTGGACTTACGTCTCGAGCGGATCAAACTCTAATCGGCTTTCTTTTGATCCATATGGAACCTCCAACGCTCTCGTGATCACAGCAGCCGGTTATATTGGTATTGGTCAAAGTGCTCCAACAGTACCATTATACGTGAGCGGAGGCGTAGCTTCCATCCAGGTCGGAACAACAACCACGGCAACCCTATCGGCTGGCTCTCTGCTCTCTGGGCAAACGGGGACTTTCAGCGATAATTGTGCTGTCTATATCGCTGACGGGTGCTTAAAATGTAATGTACGTGGTATCTACATCTCCTCTGATCGACGGATCAAGAAAAACATTCAGACTATTCCGTCTGCTTTGGGGGAGCAGTTCGTGCGCAATGTAGCACCACGCAAATACAATTTGATGGTTGACAGCTCCCCACAGCTTGGTTACATAGCCCAGGAGCTCTGCCCAGACTACAGCTCAGTAATTACCCTATCTGAAAACAAGGATATGCATGCGGATCCTGATGATCCTCGCAGCATTGAAGGCTATCAATTATCAGTTTCGTACGAACGAGTCATTCCAATCCTTCATGCTGCTCTGAGAGCTGCTCTTGATAAAATCGACTTGCTTGAGCAAAGAATGGATGCTCTAACATAACCATGGGTTGCAAGCCATCAACGCTTCGAAGCAATCTCACGACCGATGAGCCAAATCAGATAGTAGGGTCTAATCTACTGCAGGCCGATCGCATAATAGTGCTCGGAGATTCGGTCTTTTTGCCAACAACGGATGCTGGTGGGGAGCAAGCGATCATCGAGATCTCTATCAACGATAAAAAAATGTCGGTCTATCGCGGCTATAAGAATCGAATGATTAGAAGCGGAATCAGTTAAAGAGCAAACGTCTTGACCTTAGGTTCTTTTTTTTGATAACCATATGTCTTGGTCCTCGCCCACAGGCGGCCCCCGTCTGTTTGAGTAGAGACGCTCTTCTTGGTTGGCACTGGTGATTCAACCCAAGCTGCTGCTGATACGTGAGAAGGACGTTCCTTGATAATGAGGTTCTTCATAATCGATTTTAGTTCAGCTAAGTTCTGATCAGCTTGGAGATTGTACAGACCGCCAGATTTGGTGATGATGGTCGGATTTAGGATAATCATGATAGCTCTATATCAACCGAACGATAATATCCTTAAACTCATTATCTCCGATAAGTCTATTAGCGTACATATCGACGGTGATCGACTTCAACTGCTTGATGATGCTCGGATTATCATTGCCAAGCATGAGCTCCCCTTTCAATTTCTCGTACTCCATTCTAAGATTGCTCATTGGATCAGGCAGCTCGTCTTTGAATGCGTGCTGGATGTGTGTGGCTGCGAGAACCTCCTTGAACAGCTTCTGATCATCGATCGAGAGCTCATCGTATGCAGCCTGGCTGATGTTTTGATTGTATACGAGGTCTTTGAGAATCGATTGGAACTCCTTGCTGATCTCTCTGATCGGCCCCACTTTTTTTCGGCTGGTATAAACGATATTAAGCTTGTTCTGGTTCAGATCTGGAATACGGATGAACTTTGAACCGATCTGTTTATATATGTATGCCGAGGCGAGCCCTGTCCCCTGTATATCGTTTAGATTATAGACTTTCCCTTTGCGGGTGATCGTTTGATATGGAGGACCAGTAGGACCCGTAGATCCCTTAGGACGCCCAACGCCAGCTCCTCGTAATCCCCGGCCTTTTAGTCCCTTGCCTGGGGCGTTTTGACTAATCTCACGTTGCTCCCGGTTGGCCTTTAGATATAGCTTAAGCTTCGATTGATATATTGTCTTGGTTGCTTTTACAGCTGATTCAGATGCACTAAGAGCTGATCTTGAAGCCTTTGAGCTGTATTTATTCACGGCTTCCTTTGCTGTATCATGTATTTTTAAGGCCTCGCCATATTTCTGATATGCTTTTTCTGATTCATCGTGTAGCTTTTTTAGTGGGTCCTCATCAAAATCAATATTGACTTGATCGGTTTTAATTCTCGAAGAAGAGATGGCAGATTTAGTGTTAGAGATGATAGCCTTGTTTAGTGCTTGCAGATTGGAATTGAGGTTATTTACCTTAGCCTGATCATAGTTAGATACGCCAGATTCATTCTCGCTCCCCGAGCTCTGCTTATCAAGCAAGCTTGGGGTCGCAGACCTCCGGGCTTGTGCCCTTGAGCTCCGCTTATCGTGCAAAAAGTCATCTAATTCCTCGAAGCTCTGCATTAATCGATTGAATGTATCCATCCATGATATATTTCGATTCAGAGTTTTCAATGCTTCCCCTGAGACCAATTTATGAAGGCCATTTCTAATGTTGAATGCCTTGCCGGCGGTCGGTTGACTGAAATAGTATGATTTGTGAGCTTTAGTTAGCTGCTTGCTTTTAACCATTGGGCTGAGCCTAAACGCAATCTTAATGTCATCTGTTTGCAGGTTGGAGTAGTAGTCATGGAGAATCTTCTTAGCATCATTGTCAGCATTGGTTAGACTTTCATTCATGTCTCCATCGGGGCCGGACATTTCCCCATGGCGCGCCCCTCCGTTCCCTGGCATGAATTCCCCTGGCGTCAGCTCAACATCATTGTTTTTGCCGACTGGAACAAGATCAATTCCCTCATCTCTGATCATTGATTTAAATGATTGTAGAGTGCTGTGCCAATTTACCAATTCGGTGATCACTGGCCTAAATCGATTGCTATCCTTACCGAAGACGCCGATCGAATTGCCGTCAACCCACACATATCCATCGTCCCCAAGCGTAGTTGATTTAACTCCACCATGGAGGATGGGAGCGATCCGCTTCTTCAATCCGCTTGATTCGAGTATCTCAATGTTCTTATTGATGATCCAAAATAGCTTTAGTTTACTATCAGTCTGCTCTGACTTCGTGTCCGTAGATCTATCGACTGCAAAGCTATCCTCAAGACGTTGTCTACTCCTCTCGGAGCTATCGATATCTTGGGGGTTGCCTGCTTTACGCTTCGAATGAAGCCATTTCTTTAGCAGCTCAGCATGGTACATCGGATCTTCGAGTCGCATGGCGCTGCTTTCATCAATAGAATTGCTTTCCCCATCATACAAGATATCGCGGATCTTTTCAACCGTTAGCACCCAATCGAATGCTGTTTTTGGACTACGCGATTTGGTCCCGCGGCTTACTGATATTCTTGATGCTTTCTCGCCCAGGTAGAATCTAACGTTATCTTCCCCTGTGTTACGACTAACTGGATTGATCTTGAGGGCTGCCCAATTTGGATTTGATGCGTACAGTGCTTTAATCCATTTAAACGCCGATATCTGTTCTTCAGTGTCTTTTGTTGATTTGGATACTGTATTAACGCCAATATCAGCTACTGGGGGAGAGACAGTATTAACGCCGATGTCAGATGCTGGGGGAGAGACAGTATTAACGCCGATGTCAGATGCTGGGGGAGAGACAGTATTAACGCCGATGTCAGCTACTGAGGGAGAGACAGTATTCACGCCAATGTCAGATGCTGAGGGAGAGTCAGTATTCACGCCAATGTCAGATGCTGCAATAGGATTATTAGCGGCTACTTCACTGTTAGCCAAGCTAATATCGGGCTTTTTTTTGAAGTCATCAAGCAAGCTCTGCTCATCAGTCTGAGTAGCTTGACTGACAGGTGACTTGCTCAGATTGATGACCTTGTCAGCATCACTCCCCCACGAGGCTTCTGCGTACATATCCCGCTTAGCATTTTCTTGACGAACGCGGCGTTGCGCCTTCTCAAGGAGCTCCAACCGTTTCTCTTCGCGTTGCGCGAGGCTCGTGAAACTGGGAAACATGATGACTGTATTGTATTATTAAATAGACATATTACGCCTGCTAATTAATTCAATCGGTACTGACAAAAGACACTGAGGGTAATGAGCTCAGGACGCTTTTTGGTATCTCTCCAGTTACCCATTCACGCATGGTCCACTTGTGAACAATCCGATTGCGTCTGTTGAGCATGGAGAAGTATGCTTGAAGGATCTCATCGAATGGTAAATTGAACAGTTCCTCTAAATCATTCTGATATCTGATGTCCATTACTATGTGCTTGAACGCTCTATCTGTACCACCGATCTGCCTAAGGCGATATTTCACATAATCAAGTCGATCGATATCGCTGAGCATCTGATGAAAAGTATTGGTCCGCTCTATGTATGCCCTAACGCGCGAATGCATCTTTTTGAGCTCCTTGCGGTACATGAGCAGTTTCTCATCTTTATCATGTTGCTTGCAGAAGCCGGACTTGAGGGCCGTTCTCGAGCATGTGTCGGCTGATTGTGTGATCGCTTTGCACTGAGTCATGCTGGATATGTTATATTATGAATATATATATTTTTCATCACTATAATAGGAGGCTACACATGGACGACATCGTATATATTGAGATGACAGATGATGATGAACCAATTTATGACAACCAGACACTCATTAACGACGCGTTAGAACTACAATTACAAAGCGAGATGTTAGAGTTGAAGCGGAAGCAAGCATGCTATACCAATCGGATAGTTATCAAACCAAAACGCTGTCCCCAAAAAACAAATATTGAGGGAGCTCAAAGACCATTCGTCGAATGGCCGACTTAGAGCTTCGCCCAGTAAGTTTCCTCGAGCTTGCTCATCTTATTTTTTGTATCAGTCTCAAGTTGGCCTCAGGCTCCCAAGAAGATGGCTCATCTCCAAGCCACTTGATCAAGTAACTTAAACGACCACTTTAGTGCGCGCGACCACTTGAGTGCACGGCAAGCAATTATACCAAATAACAATCACGGATTCAGATTTTATCGTCTCTTATTGGTCGGCTTGATATTGACCACTTTAGT
>MBAC02006290.1:0-11583 GCA_001712635.2 Nothophytophthora sp. Chile5
GAGCGCATTAATGGTCGATGTGCTCTCGAGCCCAGCGTCGCGCGTGGTCATTGCATTTTATTGGTATTGTACTGGAGTTTCAGAAAATTTGAGCTGAACCAATCAACGCAACTGTGCCTCCCCCGGGTACCCATAACGGCACGGGCAAACAATTTGGCGTCGCTAAAGTTGCAAACACAGCTTGGAGAAACAGATTCAATGTCACGCTTTGACGTTGGAGCTCCATCAGAGGCATCCAGTCCGACCGACACGATTCAAGCGCGAATCCAGAACTGCCGTCCTTCAAAACATATCGGCGGGAAGTCTTATCATGCAGTCTTTATTTTTCTTTATGCTCGGTGTTCCTCCATTATCTATGGGTTTAACTATGAAATCTAATGGCTTCCAAACTCGCGTTGGCACGATAGTCCACTCCCTCCTAACTTCGCAGGCTAGACTGGAGCAGTCGACGCACTTCATACGTCTCGCAGTGCTGCAACGAGCCGAGGACGCCTGTCACAATGCCCAGGAAGAGAAGGCGTCGACGCAGCAGGTGGCCGGCAAATGACTCGGGCAGTGGCGTGGCGCCCAGCCCAACGAGACACTCAAAGTACATATTCTCTCCTCTTGGATCGCCGCCTGTGCGGCGGATCTCCGTGCGCGGTTGGCGAGGTGTCATGTGCGTGGGGAACGTGTTGAACATGTTGTTCCACTGCGCCTTGGGCACGTAGTCGATGCCTTGAGGATACGGATCCAGCAGCGCCTTGCCATTGACATACATCATCTCGGCGTCCTGTCCAGCTACGGGCACATACTGCAGGATACTGCCACAGAGCGAGTCCGGATGCTTCGTCATATCTTTATTGGGCGTCGACGACACCACGCTGACACCCCAGGGTGAGAAGAAGTAGGGCGCATGAGCCATTTCGAAGGACAACCAGAACGTCTCCTTGTCTCCCCAGGAGTAGGTAAACCGGAAGCGCTCCTCCGTAATGAACCAAAGCATGATGTCCAGGACGGCCTGGCTCGTGCGTCCCTTGTCCATCAGCACAAGCGACGAGTCCATCTCGTGACAGGTCTTGCCCTTGTATGCAAAGGATTCCAACACGTGCTCCGACGGGGTGGCGTCTTCGGTTACGTTGAAGCGAGCGTAGTCGAAGGTGGTGAACAGTTTCTTCAGATACTTCTCGTTGCCGTCGATGGCATTCACAAACTGGTCGCAATCGCTTAACACGCGGTCGTAGAAGAACGTGGTCCCAGTGGACTGGTAGCCTTCCAGATCTCGCAAAGCTGCCGGGTCCTTGATGATAATGTCGTCCACATCCACCAGCATCACGTGACGCACGTCTGTGTGGTACATGGCCAGTGGTTTGATCCACCAGCTGCGGAACTTGCTTGCCATGTCCTCGCTGATCACGCCTCGAGACGCGAGGTCCGTGCACACATCGACCAGTTCGAGACGGTTATCAGTGCCGAGCAGCATGCCCTTCGACTCGATCGAGAGTTCGTCTGGCCCGCAATGATACACTTGCACAAGCTCCTCATTGCCGAGACATCGCAATTCGCGGATGAGTGACAGACCCATGGCCAATACGCCGTCGTGCATGCAGATCATCACTCCACGCTCACGACTCACGGTCTTGTCGAACCGCTCGCCACGCTGATAGATCGGTGACTCAGGGTGTGGAAAGACGACGTCTTCGCCCTCGGGCCCCGTCGCGTTCGTGTTGAATGCATGAGTCAGCAGATTGTTGGTCCTAGACTTGAAGCTGTCGAAACTGCCGATCCCACTGATTCCGGCGTCCAAGTAGCCTGCCGTGGACGCCACCATCGCCATGCCAGCCACCACGAGCAGCAGCAGCAACACCAAGAGCTTGCGATGCCCTGAAGGAGGCACCACAGCAGGCTGCGCGCCAGTCAGCGGACGCAAGCCTTCGTCGTCGTCGTCGTCGATCACTTCGGCATCCACATCGTTTCCAGCTGAGGCCGCGGCGCTGGGGGTAGACGGAATGCCTGGCATCCTGCGGGAGTCTTCCTTCCGTCGACCAGGTCCGTTACTGACTGAGGCGGTGGGGACACACGTGTGCTGTGCAATTGATTGTGGAAGTGACGGCGCCTCGGGTCTCTTCCTTTGCGAGGCCAAAGGGCACAGAGAAATAACCGAAAGGGCATCGGAAAAGTACATGTTTTCGTTGTAAAAAGTCGGCGGTGTATTCTTTCAAGACCAGTGTCGTGTCGCGGCAGCGTGGATGCCATGCCGAATGCAATGGCCTGTGGACGGCACGTCCATCGGGGAGGCCACGGGCGGCAGCGTTGAGCCCGTACTGTTCATGGCATGCGGCACGTTGACGATTACGCACGACTCGTGGACGATGAGGCCGTCGGAGTGCCCTCGGACATGAGCACCGACTGCGAACTGGTCGTGGCGACCGGCTCCGTGTAGATCGCCGAGAGAGTCGTGAACGGGAGGTCGGTGTCCAGCAGCATCGTGAACAAGGAGTGCGTCGGGGCGCCTCAAATAGCAGCGCGTGCTGGTCATGACGAACGACGCCGTGCCGGTGGCCAGAGGCGTCTTGGTCGGCGAGCTCTCCACAGTGATTTTGATCAACATCGTAGCGATTGGACTGGATATCGAGAGCGTCTTCATGTTGTTGGCCAACAGCATCGTGAAAGGCGAGTCCAGCATGGTGGTCATCATCGATCCCATGGTGGTTAGCTTGACCGTGGACGTTGCGTCATTCAACGCGTCCTCGGGGAGCATCGTCGGATATGGTGTCGTCGTGGTGCGCAGCGTCGTGGCCTTGACTGGCGCTATCAAAGGGCAGCAAGTTGGTGGGTGTTCCCTCAGGATGCCTATCTGCAGCGACTATTGGGCGGTTTTGCATGTTTCCGTGTACCGTGGGCACCCCCATTTGGCCATGACAGCGTGCTTTCCTCCGTCAACGGAGTGGAGGTCCCCGTCGTAGGTAGCAGCCGAGGTCATGGCAAGCGTCGACTGTTCAGTCGAGTCCGTCGTCGTGGGCACGTCCGTGGCGTAGTTGTACACCATCGTCGGGCACGGCATGGCTTCCTCGTCATCGCCGGAGTCTGTGGTCGAAGCGTCTGCCGGGTAGTTGCACGCCAGGGTGAGACACAGCGTGCCCTCCTCGCCGTCATTCGACGCCATCGTCAACGCCGGAGGGGAAGACGGAGCGTTCGTCTCGTAGCATCGGGCTCAGGCTGTTGCCGGAGTCATCATCGCCCTCGTTCGTGGTCATCGTGGTCATCGTGGTCATCGTGGTCGCAGCTGTGGTTGTCGGAGCCTCCGTCAATGTTGTCTGCTCCGTGGTCGTGGCCGCCGGAGTCGACTCCGGATTCGAAGTCGAACACATCGCCAGTATGTCGCTGGAACAAGCCACGACGATGCCGCGGTTCGGCGTAGAGTCCCCGATGGACGTGCCGTCTACAGGCCACTGGCCTTCGCCCAGATGTCGGCACTGCTGCCACACGATGCAGGAGCAAGCCGCTACAGCGCCCTGGTTCGGCGCTGCTGTTCCTGACCACCCCTGACGCACGTGCCGTCCACATTCCACGAGCCATCACCATGACGTGGTAGCGAGAGTTAACTTAACGTAGCGGAATGGATTATTGCCGGGAATCGTACCCCCAAGGAAAAGTGAAAAATCTTCATGCGTTTTGATGATGATGAAGGTGTCGTATATTCCGTTACAGATAACCTAGAGAGGTTGCCCGATCGTTAATATCGCTGCCGTCCTTGGCTACATGTGGGGACGGGGGGACGTTGTCGTAGTCTCCCTACGCCACTCAGTGCTTGAACACGTCGTGCAGGGTGGAGCTCTTGGCGCTGAGCGGAACTACGGCGGAGACATGGGGCCTACGCAGCACATCGCTACAGCGGTTCGTCGGCGATCTACTCTTTCCCCAGCCGCAAGGCCGTTCACGTTTTGTGAAAGTACACTGACTGTCTGAGCGTCCCGGTGGAGCAGCCTGCGCTGTCGACGAAGGGGGGCTCGCCCCCCTACGTCCTTGTCTCTGTCGCTGTGCCCGATCTGCCTTTGCTGCGCTTTTTATCTCCTTTTCAATCCTCGGCATTTTCCTGCTCTCCGCGAGTGAGTACGGAAAGTCTGCCGGAGGTCTGCATGGTATTGATCCTCGGGTATCTCTTCGAATGAGTCTGTAATGTTGGCTTGTGTGGTCATCCCCTTCCTTTCGTCCCTCCAACGTGATAGCTTCCGCCTCGATGCGTGAGGGGACCTCGGAGGGGGGGCTCCATCACCGCTGTGGCATCTCCTGGGATGTCTGGAACTCGCTGGCAGCGTACCCACCCGCTCGACCGTGGTTTTTGGGTCATGTTCAAACCCAACTGGTTGACTTGATTGATTGTGCAAATGAATGCAGTTGTTGGTGTCCAGTTGCCTGGACGTGTCTGCTGTCTCCGCAAACGCCGTACCGGGAGGTTCCATCTCCGTCTGACGCTCCCGTGCCCTCATCCCATCGGTAGTGACGCTGGGGTGAGGTTCCTGCTGCTCCATGGAGCTGTTAATTGTGACCTTTCTGCCGATCTCTAAGGGGCGAGCAAGGCGATCGTGTCTCCGCGTGTGTAGCCTCGCGAAGGTGTAATAGCAGACTCCAGTCCTCGCGGGATGCAGCATGTGTACATGCTTGCGCGACATCGGAGTGCACCAGGTAACTGCGGGCGAACGAACGATCATTCTCGGCAGCGATCATTGTATGTTTCCAGCGCTTCGTCAACCACGGCAACAAATGCATGATTCTCCACTCCACTTCTGGGGTGGTGATTGGTCGTGCCATCGGGGCAACCCAGGACGGGTACTCCTCCCGCAGCTTGTTCCAGGCCGCTGGGTCAGCAGCCACTTGTCTTTCCGTCTGCGTGGAGCCGCGGCCGCACTGCTGAGCCTGTTGGACGGCTTGTTCCTTCAAGGCAGCAGGTCCCGCTCCGCGTTCTATGTGCTGCATCTCCGCCAGTTGTCTTTCAAAGATCTCATTGTCCGCCCACGCCATGAGCTGGGTCTGCTCGAATTGCATCACCATGATCTCCGGGTGAGGGAGATGGCGGAGCAAGCTCCGACACGCTGAAGCGTGTGAAGCTAACCAGGAGGCAGCGTCAGCAATGGGCAAGCTGGCGACGAGTGTGTGTGTGTGGGGGGTATCTTAAACGTCTTCACATGGCTAGTTTCCATGTGACATACGCGGCATGATTCTCCTGATGCATCCTGGCCCTGTACCTGGCCATAGTGGTGGACTCGTTCTCTGCCCTCTTCGCTTTCAGTAGATCTTCATATCGTTCCCAATGATCCACATGTGGAGTCCGATAGACCCCAGGTGGAGGCTGCAGATGCGAAGTGTCGAAGTCGTCTGATGGATCCTCCGGTACACGAAGTACTGGTGGATGCTTGGACTCCATTGCCGCCTCCTCCGCTATCGCTTGTCTCGTTACGATTCCTTCTCTTGCTATGCTCTCCATGTCCAGCAGATTGTCCGGATAATTGGTGTCTAGACCGCGTTCGTGACACGCGTGAATCCGTAATCGCATCTCCCCGGAGCACTCTTCGCACCATTTCCTGAATCTGGCGCCAAAGTTCACCGCGTTAAAGTGGTCGCCTTCTCCAGAATGTTGCAATACCAGTACCAGTGGAAGTGCATTGTGGTCTATATACCGCTGGAATATCTGCTTCGCCGAGGCTGCCGGTATGAGCTGTACATACCCCGCTTCAAATTCGAGAGAACTAGGAGATTCCCCCGCGGAGCCTGGTAAAGAGTCGAGGTGGTACAAATACCGCTGCACGTTGGTTGTCCCGTTTGCGTTAACATCAATGACGTAAATGGGCTCGCGTCGTAATTGCGCCATCGCCTTGAGAATCAAAGGCCCCACCCAATGCTCTGATGGAGTTCTCTGAGCCACTATGCGCCCTTTTCCTTTGAAGGTACCGGACAATAGCTTGGGCCGCTGCCCAAGGTTGTGGTTCATCAGTATCCAGCAGTTTAGGAAACAGTCTGGCGTATTCAGCCTCCGGATCAATGGCTCCCAGCAGAATGGATCCATGAAGATCAGCTAGTGCGACGTCAATAACCTGCTGTTTTAATTCTGTCGCGTCCTTGACCACTTTGGCTGACATGTGCATCAAGTCTGGGCCTTCTTGCACAATAGCTGCATAGTACGCCAGGAACCTACATTGTCCATTGCCCCCTACATCGATCAGTTTCCCTCCGAGTAGTTCCAACCACGAGACTAAAGTTTCCGTCGTAGCCACTCCTGGGATCGCACTGATGATCCTGGGGCTGGTTGTCTGAAGGGTACTGGCAATTTCATAGTCGTCGCAATCCAATGGGGCTCCTCCGTTGGCTGCAGTTGCCGCCACTGCCGCCGGTTGGACTGGTGATGAATTCGTCAGATCGAAAGTCGCAGGAGAGGCCGGATGGAGATATTGGTGGAGGGAGGTTTGAATGCCCCTCGTATCCGCCCGGAAATGGCGAACCCGAGTGCCCTTCGTATCGATGCCTGTGCCGGAAGGCCAGGCGAAAAGTTGTCGCGTGGCTCGATTCTTGCTCTGGACAAGTGTCAGTCTATCTGCGCTGTCCACCGTTGATTCTGTGACCACATCAGTGCTCTCCGAGTTTGCAGGCACGGTTTCTGTTTTCAGCAAGCAGTCGTCGTGTCCTTCCACGAAGGGGGTCTTAGTCGGGCAACTGGCTTTGGAGGGAGTGGAAGGCCTGCTCTTCTCCTTCGATGCAATTGTCTTCTTCGTCTTGATCTGATCTTTGGCCTTCCGAAGGGCGGCCACTGCAGTCTTCGCTGGAGAGGAGGATGAAGGCATTGCCTGAGCTTTTTTTTGCCTTCTTCTCTGGCGAGGGCGGAGCTTGGTCCTCCGACTCAGTCGCAGTATCAGTGAGAGAATCACCATGATTGCGCGCTTGCTTGTTCGGACTGACGTTCCCGAATTGAAGGTCCACCTCCATATTGTCACCGAGGTTTCGAGGCCTGGTAGGATGATATGCCGATGTCTCCGATGCGGAGTGAGTTGTGTCCACTGAAACCGCTTGATTTTCCTCCTGTCCCGATTCGGCGCTAGGTACCGCCGTGTTCGTCTCAAGGTGCAGTAAAGTTGCTGATTTTATCGACACAGTGGGAACCACTGAATTGGTGCCACCCGAATTGGGATGAGGCGTCGTCGGGAGCTCCACCGCTCTCTCCGGTGGTAGGTTTGCTGCGGTGGGTTTCTCATCCGAGAAGTCATCGGTCATTGACGGCACTGAAACTGATCTCGCTGCAGGCAGAACAGTGGACTGCCGCAGCGAGGTGTTCGCCTTGTTCGACTCTCTGTGGACTGCAGCTCGCTCTGTCTCGCATGCCGGCTCTCCAGTTGCCGTTGTAGACTCAGGTATTGTCGACTCTGGCCGTCTGGTGCCAGCACTTAAGTTGACTTCGTGGGACCCTGCACTTCGCGCAGCCCGATTGCGCATTCTCTCGCCTGCTGCTTTCTTAGTAAGGAACGTGCCTGGGCCGTCTGTTCATGGCGCTCGGTTGCACTGGCAGCGGTTGCCTTCTCGGCACCTTGTGCTGCATTGCGCTTCGCTCGCCGCAGGTTGCGCTTAGCGTTCTTGCTGAGATGCGTCACAAACCCTTCCGTCCGCACTGGATTTGGGCCGTTCTGCGATTTGGCACTCTGGGAATGCATTGTGCTGCACATGGCGGCCACAGTCTTGGATTGAGCCGTCTCTTGGAGTTCAGGGGCCACATACCCGGAGGGTGAAGGTCGCGGGGCCGCCACGTTTTCGCCGTCGAGGTGAAGCCCCTGACTGGTATCAGAGGAGTCGTTGGACTCTTTACTGGAAGTCCCAGCGTTTTCAACTGCTGCCAAAAAGTCCGCGAGCGATCCTTGGGCGCCATTGTAACGCTGTAGTCCGACCGGTGCTGGGACGAAACCGATCACCGTGCGAGCATATTTTGACCGAAGCTGCTCAGTGTGCTCTCCCTTGCACCCACGCTCGGTGTGCAAGATGCGCAAGCATTTGAAGCAGGGTTTGCGAATGTCGGTTTTTAGGTGATGCAGGTAGAGTGTACCGTGTCCCTCCGTGTTGAGCTTGCGCACATCTACCAGCCGTTCGGGGCATGTCTTGCTCTGGAAGCAGACCTGCCAGGTGTCATCCATTGTAGCCGTTCCGTTGATGAAGACTCGCATCACGTCTTGCACGACTGGCCCCAATAGACAATTGAAGAACTGCTCGATCGCTAGATTGTCATCTCCTTCCCAACCGAGCAAATGGACAGTGTAGAGAGAGATGCTAAAGTATCCATCGTGATGTCCCCATTCGGGTGTGAGAGTCCAATCGGAGTCATGTTCCGCAACCTGATCGTAGCATTTACGAATCGGAATTCTGCATCCACCCAATCGGCAGCTGCCGCGTGATTGGCGAAAGTGAAACGAAGTTCTCTCGAGTGAAGCCGGTGTTGAGCACGCACGGTGGCATCTTCCAATCGTTCTACCCTCTTTTGGTTGGCCTCTCCTCTGTTCCCGACCAGAAGATGGCGAAAGATGTAGTACGTGGTGAGCTGCCAAGTTATTATCGCAGCGGGAGGGATGAACGCGGTCAAGGTGACCTCCAATTGCGTGGTGTGATACCGCAGCAAAGCTGCTCTGCCAAGTCGAGTCAGGGTTTGATACGTAAAGTTGGGTGGTCTGGAGAATACCAGTTTGCCCTCACAATATGCCTCCATGACTTGTTCCTCCTGGAGCGTGAGCGCTCGCACCTTCGTGTCTGGGAACATGGTGTACTCACGCATGGCTAATTCCGTCATCATGTCCGTGGTGAGGCCTGGGCAAGGGGTTTGCACTGCCTGGGAGGGCTGTTGTTGTTCTGCCGCACCACCGGCATCAATGTCATTCTCGGTTTCCATCGACGTTGTTAGTGGCGAAGAGATTGGCGACGGAGAGCCAGCTGCATTCTCAGATTGTCTCAGATCACTTGTATGACCAATCCAAACTGGTTTGGCCAGGCTTTCAGGAATAGTGTCAGACCATCCCGTCACCGCCGTCAGTACCTCCGTGTCCGGTGCATCTGGCTTCTTGTTATCGTGTTCTGCTGGTGTGCATGCTGCGTCCGCACGCGCTTCGGCCTCCGCTCGTTTGGCTGCTACCGCCTTGAGCTCCGCTTCAGCTTCCGCCAATGCCACTGTCATAGCTGCGGCTGCTTCAGCTGCCTCTGTTTGCTGACGAGCTGTCTCCTCGACTTGCCGCTCCATCGCTTGTCGCAGAACCATGCACTTTGCCAGTGCCTGAGTATCGATCTCCAGACCTTCTGCCAATAAGGGTGGACGACCCGTCGAGCCCTGACTTATCAGGCCGTCGTTGGAGCCACGGACGTTGCACCTTGGTGTCGTCCGAGGACTCTCCTCCAGCATCTCCATCTTCGCCGCCGTGGACGTGTCCATGCCGAGCGGCGAGATCTTTGGGGGTTTCTCTCCCCCGGAAGAGTCGCTCATAGTGAGAACAAGATGTTCCCACTATGAGTCGCGTCCTGGGAGGTCTCTGAGGTGGTGATCGGCTTCGTTATGGTGTACTTCCAAACATCCGTAGCGATTGAGATTGTGCCGACATCTCTTCGAGGCGTCGAATTGGGAAGTGTCTTCATGAGTTTTACGCTGAAAGCAACAATTTGCTCAGAAAACAAGAGATCAAATAAAATTCTATTCATTACATTTTTTAGAAGCTAAGCTTGCAAAAATTGACGACAGTGTGCTCAGCGAAAAAATTGTGAAAAACCCACGAAAATTTGCCTTATCCAGATTATTGCCGAAATCCACCACACAAAAATGCAGTATACATCTTGGGCTATACGTCAATGTTCTGCAAGTCCTTGTGCGTGAAGAGTCGACGGTTCACGTCAAGTGTCTTTCGCTGCTTGCGAGCCTTTGTAGACGACGCAGGAAGCACTAAGATTTACGTTTGTGCAATCTCGCTGACTATGAACCAGGGGGCAAATCGACGTCCGTGACGCACCCGTCATGTTTAAAAAGCATGAGCTGATGCTGTTGCGGTAGTGACTGTTACAACCCACCGTGTTTTAGGAAAGAACACAGTTGAGATCCTATTGGTTATAATTGTGGGATAAGTATATTTTAGCCAATCAAATAAGGAAAGAAACTGCACATCGCAGGATAACAAACCGAGGGATGCGATGGATGGTAGTGAAGGCTGGCAAGGCACCAGGCTGCTCTTGGTGCTTTGTACCTCCCTCTTCCACTTCCAAACTAACGGCAAACTACAATGAGCAACAGTGACACTAGCCAGAGCCCGCACACACTGTATCCAGCAATCACATTGGCGGGCTTGTCCCTGATCCCCTTGATTCACGCGGTACTTACCAGTCAAATGAAGATTTTGCGCGCGATAGAACCATCGCCTCCGTTTAGATTGTACTCGCCCACCACGGCGTCGATACTGGCCTTAAAAGGCTTCAATAGAGCCACGTGTAGCGGTTGCAGAGGTTGGTGTCGTTTGCTGGCAGAATCACGAGGATGATCTTGAGTCGCACCGCCTCACGCACAATTTCAATGTTGTAGTGGCTGTTGATACTGTAAGCATCGGCCATGCGGTGGTCTGGAATCGGGTGAAGACGATTAATGGCACCTGAGAACAGCGACATTGGTCCGGAAGGACAGTGCTGACAGTGACACCGAGAGCAGACGTGGAAGTGCAGCCAGCAAGCCACATTAAAGCTAGGGAGCTGCCAGCCATCGCGAAGAGTCGCAAGGTGAGCAGGTTGCACGAAGGAGAACAAGAGAAAGATCCGGCCGTGAAGTAGCACGCACGAGAGGCTGAGAATGCTCAAGTGACACGAAGGTTGGAGGAAGAACGGCAAAAGCTCCAGTGTCGAGCACGCGTGGCCAAGGAGAGCCCCAGGAGAATGCGGAGGACTTGGATGTTGCCGACGGTCGGGTTGGTGGTTGGTGGCGCACTCTTACTTTAGCTCGGTTTGGAAGATCTCGAGAGTAGAGATCGCCGGCGCTAAGGATCAACACAATTGTGTGGTGTGTTTGCATAAGTTGTGTGCGTGTGGACTGACATTGCCCGGGTTGCTACCGCGTCTCTGCTGTAAGTCACTTGTGGTGGAGTGCCTTCCTTGGGAATTCTCTCGGACGCTCTCACGCACAAAGCGACGTCGCCCCTTGTTTTGGCTTCGTCGCGATTTCCCCGGGACTTGACTAACGTAATTCCAAAGAATCGGCTTGCGTGGATCAACGTAGCACGGGACCTTGAGGCTGGGTGGCAGGCGCGGGGATTAGCGTCTCACGCTGCCGGCTGTCTCCTCTCCTTCTCTTCTCTCCTCTCCTTCTCTTCTCTCCTCCTTCCGGATCGCGCTTGGCCCTATCGTTTGCCGTTGCACGTCCGTTCCTTCGCCAGGTCGCACTTGAGCCCTATCGTTTGCTCGCGTGTTCCTCTCTTCCGTCGGTCGCTCGGCCCTGTAGATCGCTCCGCGTCGACGTGATCGGGTTTATAGTGCCCTCCTGTTGGACACTTTGGGCTTGGGGGGTTTGAGTTCACACACCGTCCGCCCGTAGCGCCTTCGCACTGCCCTATATAC
>MBAC02006291.1:0-25259 GCA_001712635.2 Nothophytophthora sp. Chile5
TGATCCCTCCCACCTTTTCCGAAAACAAGGCGATCAACACCTCCAACAGCTGCTTCAACTCCACGAGTCGGTTCGTCATCACGCGCGCCACAACGGCCTTCTCTGTCTTCTCCCACGTCTGCTTCTCTGTCTTCTCCCACGTCTGCTTCTCCGGGAGAGTATCCTCGCCGCGCTTCAGACGACCGTCGCGATCCGCTCGAACCAGACGAAGCGACACTCTCTTGGCGAAGTCGAATCGAGCCACCGAGTCCCCAATGTTGAAAAACAGCACATGAGACTCCAAAGAAGTGTGCGGACAGCTCGCGGTCGGGAACTTGGGCAGTGTGGACCCTTCGGCTTCTGAGAAGAGCACTTCCAGGAACCGCGCGAACGAGTACTTGTACACGTACTTCTCCAACGGAATGAAGGATGTGGTCACGCCATTGCACTCGTGACACCACCGCCAAAAGATCACCGTCGGGTAGCCGTTCTCAGCCGCCACAGCAGTCTCGTCGTCGCTTAACGATGCCTGAGAGATGGGGTTGGAGGCCATCATGGTCAGCACGTTGATCTCTCTCTCGGAGCCCGCTGCAAGCGACCTGTCGCTGAACGACCCGAACGATTTGTCCGTCGCCCCCGTGTCGCTCACTTGACTCATGGGCTGAGACACGGGGCGTTTGCTTTTGTCGGGCAGCTCCTCAAACGAGATCGTGACTGTCCCCGTTCGGCAACTGAAGGAGTGGACGTGGTCCGCCATCAGGTAGTTGCATTTGACACTCTAACGATACAGCAGCATGCCAAAAGCAGTGAAGGAGTTAGACCGAGAGGCTCGTCATATTCACGCCAGCAAAGCACGAAGACCACACGTACCTGACACTTCAAGGACAGCGCCGCCAGCTCTTGGTTGAGGAAATTCCCGAAAGACACGTCTTCGTCCGAACAAGCCGTGATGCAGAGGTGTTTGGACTCAATGCATTGATGATAGCGAGGCTTCGAGGAGCTGGGGTCGCGGATGCGGAGAGTGGACGTCGTGCACCACGTGGTGCGCTGCTTCTCGGTCGGTTCCATGCTCTCCTTTGACAGCAGCAGATTTTTGTTCAAGTCCAGATCCGAGAGCACATGCGCCTCCAGAAGCAGCCGATACGCCATCGAGAGCACGGCACGCGTCAAGCGCTTCAGCAGCCGCAGCTTCGTCTTCGACGACCCCGTGATCAGCACCGTACAGCCGTTGAGAGGATCGCACCCATCCAGATACAGATACGTCTCTGTCCGCAGTCGGCTAGGCACCACCGGCGCCCCCATCACCACGCCCGCGAGTGCCTGTAGAGGCTTCTTCATTGGCGAGGGCTCTTCATCGGGGACAATCGGGATGGTCTTCACCAGAAACGACCGACATCGGCCAATGACTTCTTTCGGATCGACTCTGTCCACGTGATCCACCGACGTCAGCACCTCTGCGCCTGTGTGCCGCGCGATTCGATGCAGCATCTCGTTCTTCACGTTAAGTACGATCGCAATCCGCCGCTCGCAGAGCAGCTCTTGCGCATAGCGAGATACCGTTTTCTCCACGAAAATGACATCCGGCTCCAGCGCCGAGATCTTGTCCACGAGAATGCTCATGTAGCTCTTTTCCTGTTCGAGCAGCGTGTCCAGAGAGCTGAGGCGACCGGCGCCAGTCGAGCGATCGTAGCTGATGCCGCACGCGAACAGCAGGATGCGCGGGTTGGCAATCTGACGCGCCATTTGCTTGTGACTCAGGTGTTTGCGGCATATTGTACCGGCCAGCCATTTGAAGTTGTAGCTCTTCTCCTTCACGCTCGACTGCACGGTCTCGGCCATCGCGATGCTCTTCACTTTCACGAGATTCGTGTAGTTGAAGCCGCTCGGCGATCGAAAGTTCATACTGAAGAGCAAATGACCCGTCACGACGAAGGCAATATCCTCCAGAGTCACCGCCAGATGGCTAAGGTCCATCGCCTCGGCGCCCAACAGACTCTCGGACATCGTGGCCACCGCATGCTTGATACCGTCGCGGATTTGCGCATGAGCGCGTTGCTACAAAGACACCAGCAAAAACCACAGCCATGAGCCATCCAAGAACGCACTACCTTCATCCAGTCCAGCAGAGTCCCGCCTTACCATGTATTGGTCCAACGCGATCTCCCGTTGGGTGTGGAGACTATCGTTATCAAGCGCTGGCTCCCATGTCGTCCCTTGGGAAGCAAATGACGACGAAACTTCGTCTTTCTGAGGAGACGCCTTGTCCTTCTCCTTGCGGAGAGCCAATATTTCCGCCTCCTGGAGTCCCCCACTTTCGATCGCGCCCAGTAGCTCCACGCTCGAGTGCCTTCGTCGAGGCATCACCACTCGCGCGCGGAACTTCCGTTGCAGCTCGACGCTGTCCGAGTCTTCGAAGAAATCCATCGACTCGGTTGAGACGTGGCTTTGCAGTGTGGTCGACTGCTCTAGGACAGCAGGGTCGCTCGAGCACGAGTCAGCGGGAGACAACAACGCCAACATAGCGTCATCCGGGTCAATGGCCGGTCCGAAAACCAGCGGCGACGGCTTTTGGACGCCGACTTCCACGTCTCCCCGATTCGAAGGCCGGTCAGGTCGACCGCCTAGCGTCCCATTCGCCGTCTCGCCAGCTTCCACACTGCCGATCGAGAGCCGTCCGTGGTCGTTGCTCTCCAGGCCTTTCTTCTTCTTCTTTTCAGCGTCGTCTGCGAACTGCGAGCAGAACTTGCAGACGCGGACGATCCCCGTGAAGCCATGCGGCGTGCCGTCCACAAAGTGGTTACTGCAGTCGTAGCAGAAGATCTGGCCACACAAGCGGCAGTGGTGACGCCGACGGAAGAGCGAGAAAGCCGCCGCACAGTCGTAGCAGACCTAGACCACCAGAAACGTTCCCACAACCAGTCAGCTCGTCATTTCTCCTTCGCTTAGGGAATGACCAACGAGCGAAGGCACCTTGCAGAGGTGGTCGGGCATCCAGTACTGACTACCGGCGGACATCGGTGGAGGGCGCGTTTTTACTGGAGACGCTGTGCAGTCAATCGTATAGGAACCCATCAGCAGCCTGTCAGATGCGACCACAAGGCACCGGCTTGAAGAAGTGTTCATGCATGACGCGCACCAATGGGACCCCCAGCTCCATCGTCTCCATCACCGTCGGATTCCTTCTGCAAGAAGAGAGAGAAGCAAGAGACCAGGTCGATCTGTTAAACTAGGAGCTCATACTTCAAGGCTAGCGAGCAAGGTCTCACCAGGAACGTGGAGGCCAAGAAGCCAGGCATGGGGAACGTCGTCAAGCTGAAACATAGGGAGACAATCAACCCACGCGGCAGTATACCAGTCACGAGTATCACGAGTCAGTAACGTAGCCGCTGTCTTCACGAAGCCAACCGCCAAGCGAGTCGATGCTCACCGTGACGGATCTCGATCCAAGCGCTGGTGCGGCATGGACTGCACCTGCCGCCCTGGCGACGCTGCGCGAAACGCGTGCGCCATCGCTTGCCCACCGCGCAGTCAAACGCCAACAGAGACCGTCGGGAGCAAGCTGCTTCGGGCCTTCTTCGCCGTCTTCTCTTCCGCAAGCGCTGCTTTGGCTGACAAACCCCTCCCGATCTTGGCTTCGAAATTGGAATCCGGAGGAAGTGGAGCAATCACCGACAGTTGAATAGCCTGCGTTATAAAAGCAGGTACGCATGATAAGCATCGCTCCGGTGGATGAGCGACCAAGATACATTAGGCTGTGCAACTGTTATTGTCTTCTTTAGAAGTGGTGAACTTTCAACCTGCAACATGCAAACCCTCATCTGAAATACCGGTTCCTTTACCGGTATCCACTTTGGATGCGGTGTTTCATTTTGCGACTCGAGGAGAGCAGGGTCGTCATGGGGTTCGGCAAGTACTGCTTCGATGAGGAGGCGTTCTCCGGGGAGGAGTTCCAGGTGGCGGCGTTCCTGGAGGAGTGTCGCGCACGCAGCCCCATGGAGACCATCCACCAGGACCTCAAGCAGTTCCAGACGTCGCTGGAGAATCAGCTGGTGGCCATCATCAACGAGGACTACGCCGAGTTCCTGCAGCTCTCCTCGAAGCTCAAGGGGGTCGACGAGGCCGTGTCGTCGGTGCGCGCGCCCATCCTCGCCATCCTGAAGCGCGTGGATGATGTGCAAATTGCCATGGTGCGTTCTGGCGCTTCGTCATCGTGAGAGGACGTCTATTGTAAAATGTCTAATGGTACATGGTGGAATGACAGAGCGCACTGCAGAACAAGATCCAGACGCAGATGCAGACGGCGCAGGATCTGCAACAGAGCGAGGAGGATCTCCGACTAAGCATCCGCGTGTCGGAGAAGCTGCTGCTGCTGGAAGACTTGCTGGAGATCGCGTCGCCTGTGGACAGCGACGAGGAGGACGAAGACCGCGAGCGGCGACGTACTGCCAGCAGCGGCGACCCCGTCGCTTTGGACGAGGACAGCGAGGATGATGACGGCTTTGAGAACTTTGAGCAGGCGAAGGAGAGCTGGAAGGACACGAGTGCGGCCGAGGGCTGCGCGAAACTGGAGCGCGCGGCGCAGATCCTCGTGCAGCTGGACCTGGAGTTCTTGGACGGAGTTCACCTCGCTGCCATCCAGGTATCATCTTTTTACTAATTGATGGACTGCCGCCACCCAAGATAATAACATGGGAACTGCGTGGATGTGGACAGAGGGAGGAGAAGCGGCTCGCGGTGATCGAGGAGACGTTGCTACGGCGGCTGGAGACGGAGTTCGCGACCGAGATCTTCCCCGACACCTTCTACAATCGGGATCACGCGATCAGCGCGCTCACGCTCAGCTATTTGCTGCGCGCCTACGTGCTGCTGCAGAAGAGCCACATCCCGGAAGAAATGATCGGACGACTGCTGGTTCAGCCCTTTGCCGAGGAAAACCTGACTCGCGGCAAGCTGGACGGCCGTATGCGCGGGTCCTGCGAGGGGCTACCGCAGATCTACGACGCGATCTTGGACTTCATTTCGAGCAAGTTCTCGGACACGCTGGCGCTGTCAGTCTGCCAGGGGGAGAGCAAATGCTCCGTGGACATCCTGGGGAACGCCATCTGGAAGCCGTTGCAGGAGATTCTGGCCACGAAGCACGGCCTCATCTTCCAGGCAGCGGATCCGGATCGCTTCCACCAGAGTTATACACTCAGTATGCGCTTTCTGGCTGACGTGGAAGAGCGCTTTTGCAGCAGCGAGATCATGAAAATCCGCTTCCGGTGCCACGAAAGCGTGGTTGAGTTCAAGGAAAAGTGGAACATCGACGTGTACTTCCAGCTGCGGGCAACCCAACTGGCGTCGAGTCTGGAAAGGGCCTTTGGGCGCAAGCGCGATGAGCCTGCGGGAGCCGACACGATGACCGCAGCGGAGTCTGGTGGCGTCAACAGTGAGAAACTGTCCTTCGAGAGCTCCAAGAGCCTGTGGCAAGACATGCAGGATTGCTGGGGCGAGCGCATGTTCCTCACGCCGCTGCTGCCCAACTTCTGCAAGCTCTGCGTGCAGCTGCTGGTGTATTACGCCAACATCTGGAAAGAGCCGCTGTTGAACGCCGTGGCGGTGCTCAACAGCGGAGCCAAAGTGGATTTTGCCGCCGTGCCGCTGTATTTCCTGACTAGCGAGGAGGATTTGTTGTTCGCTGGAAGTGATTTCCACGTTCTGCAGCGGAAGGTGCGTCTTGTTGGAGTGGCGTGCGGCAGTTGGAAGTCTGTTTGACTGACGCTGCCTCTCTGGCATTGTGGCTGACATTGTTTTCTGTCAGATTTCACAAGAGCTTTTCGCAGTGGTGGAGAAACACGTCGAGGAGTTCACGGACGACAGTCACTCGTTCATGACCGAGCTGTTCCGGGAGGTGGGTCATTGCCGAACGAAGTAGCTTGGAGGTGTTGCTGGCCTTCACTCATGTGTGTTGTCTACTGTAGCCGCTTGAATCGTTGGCTGAGCTTGAGGCGAGCTGCTGGTCTGCGGCCGTGACGATGGTCGCTGTGGACTGCAAGAAGGTTCTTCCTGCTATTCGGTACGAGGAAGAAGGAAGCCATGCCAATCCCTTGCTGGTTGGAGTGGGATTTGCTGAACTCGGGTGTGTATTGATTGTTGAGGCAGCACGGTGAAGGGACAGTACCAGATGACCAGCAAACCCCCGCCGACGACTCCGTCGACTTATGTGCCCAATATCATACGGTATTGCGCCCCTGCCTGCTTGTGGCGTTGGTGACTGAGAACTCACCGCGATGTTCGTGCCTGTCTGGTTGTGCAGACCCATGGGGGACTTTCTGGAGAAATGGGGCGTCCATTTCGATACGGCCAAGAAGCAGCAGCTACTGCAGTCCATTGTGACCGAGGTGTGTGAGCTGTACTCGTCCCTGTCGTCGGAGCTGCTGCGAGCGGCCTTGGAGCTCGAAGAGTCGCTCAAAAGCCGCAAGTTGCAGCGGTACTCGGGCTCCAGCTCGACGCTCGGGGACAACTCCGTGTCGGATACGGAGAAGATGCGCATGCAACTGCTGCTCGACCTCCAAGAGGTGCAACGGTGCGTCGTTCATTACACCCTCCCGTGCTTAAATGTTGGTGCAATGCGGTCGTCTTCATGCTAATTAATTGGGCTGTGCGATGTGGTGGGCAACAGAGGAGCGGCGGAGCTGGGGCTGGACGTGGAGAGCTGCTCAGGTCTCCGAGCCGCCATCGCGGTGCTTTCAGAGTCGTCGACGGATGCTTGAGGGTTCAAAATAGCATGTGATTGGTAGAAACTACGTGACATAGCATGTTAGCGTGAAATGATTGGGCAATAATCTATGGTCGTCCGTCAAGGTCATTTTGACAGGCAAACAGCGATTGAGCAGCCGAGAAACATGGAGAGCGGCGGCCACTGGAGCGCGTCGCTGTGGCGCTGGGGGCTCTGCCTCACCATGGCGTCTCTGTCTCTTTGGAAGGTCGCGGAGCTTGCAGTAAGCGCAGATGCGCTGGATTGGCTGCTGCTCCGGAAGAAGGCGAAGAAGGAGCGATACTTGGACGGCTTTGCCGGATTGGTGGGCAACACGCCGTTGCTGGAGCTCACTAGCCTCTCGAAAGCCACTGGCTGCACCATTCTGGTAAGAACACGCTCGTTTGCGGTTGCCAGTACGTCTCTTTTGCTGTTTCTAACGCGCTGGTTGGCTGCATTAACTCTGCTGCCATCGTCGCTGTAGGCGAAAGCGGAGTTCCTCAACCCGGGCGGCAGCTCCAAAGACCGCGTGGCGAAAGGGATCGTTGAAGACGCGGAGCGACGAGGGCTCTTGAAGGAGGGAGGCACCATCATCGAAGGGACGTCGGGCAGTACGGGCATCAGTCTGTCGCTCATGGCTCGAGGTCCGTCCGTCTATTGCAGGACCGATCGACGTCTCGCTCGCTGCTGACTGTGTTGCTTGTCATGCGATGGATGTGCTCTGCTGTGTGCAGCCCGGGGGTACAAGTGCGTGATTGTGATGCCGGACGACCAAGCCAAGGAGAAGAGCATGCTTCTGGAGAAATTCGGCGCCCAAGTCGTGCTGGTGAAACCGGCATCCATCGTGAACGCCAAACACTACGTGAATGAAGCCAAGCGTCTCGCGCGGACGACTGAAGGTGAGACCTGGAGGTGGAAGAGAGATTGACGGCGCGTGGCGCTAATGCGATGGCGTTCTCTGACGGGTTTAGGAGGGTACTTCACGAACCAGTTCGAAAACACGGCCAACTTCGACAGCCACTATGCCACGACAGGACCCGAGATTTGGCAGCAGACGAATGGGGAGCTGGATGCCTTCGTGATGTCGTCAGGTGGGGATCGCCAGCTTTGCCTGAGGAGTACGACCAAGTGTTGCTGATTGATTGATGCGTTGTGTACAAGGCACGGGGGGAACTATTGCAGGTGTGTCGTCCTACTTGAAGGAGCAAGACGAGAGCATCCAAGTGTTCCTGGCAGACCCGCCAGGCTCCAGTCTGTACAACAAGGCAAGCAAGCCCACTGCCGTTGCTGAATGAGTCGCAGCAAGGGACGATGGCTTCTGATGCGTTGGCATGTGTGGGTTTCAGGTTCGAAGCAACGTGTGCTACGCTCCACAGCAAGCGGAAACCAAAGTGCGTCGACACAGGTATCCACAACGCCCACCCATGTCTCCATCTACTCGACACTATCGTCGCTTCCAGACAGACATCTCACCTTCCTGGCTCGTGTGCTGTCAACAGATACGACACCATCGCCGAGGGCGTGGGCATCGACCGTCTCACGGAGAACTTCCTGGCCGCGCGAATCGACGACGCCTTCCAGGTGACGGACCAGGAGATCGTGGAGATGTCGCGCTTCCTGCTGCGCGAAGAAGGCGTGTTCGTGGGCAGCTCCAGCGCGCTCAACTGCGTGGCCGCCGTGCGGGCGGCGCGCAAGCTCGGCCCGGGCCACACCATCGTCACGATCCTCTGCGACTCGGGCCAGCGCCACCTCACCAAGTTCTGGGACGAAGAGCACATCCGCGAGCACTGGGAGCTGGAGCCCACGGCCACGCACCTGGAGTTCCTGGACGGGTCCACGGGCCAGCCCTAGCGGAATCTTCGAGATCGGTCCTGGCCATTAGATGCGCTTCGATGTTTTCCAGCCGTTTTTTTTCTGCGGAATCGCGATCTTTCGATAGATTTACGCGTTTTGATTGGATCTCATAAAATACCAAAATGCACATTGGTTGGTTGAAATCAAGCCTCATGTCGTTTGATTGGCTGGGAAGGAGCTCTCGGGCGGATCTTTGGATCGCGGAATGAAGTTCAAGGGACGCGATTCCGACCAGCATCACGCTGGGACCTGGTTGCTGTGCTCGGCAGTCTGCAAGTTGCCACCACCCCCAGAGCTCCCAGCAGATCCCCCCACCTCCTCCGTCTCCATGCCGAGCGCCACGTCCGTGCAAGCGCCGATCTCCATCCTGGCAGCAGACGCCACCTCGTTCGCCGCGACCGTCAGTCCGCGGAGTGTCGACGTCGAAGAGCGCTTGGATCTGTCTCTTGGTATGTCGCTGGTCGTGTTGCATCAGTTGCAGAGCGTTGAGTGGTGAGGCTAACGAGCGTGTGTTGGCTGCCGTTACAGATGCGTTGATCAAGGAGAGGCGGAAGGAGAACAAGCTGCACAAGAAGCAGGAGGAGGAGGCAGTCAAGATGAAGACGACAAAGCGGAAGCACGAGAAGCCGCCGCAAGCTGCAGACAAGAAGAAAGCGGCGCAGCAGCAGCAGAAGCAGCTGAAGCAGCAGCAGCAAGTGGCGGCTGTTAAGACTGGCCAAGCGGAGAAGCGGAAGGCCATTGTGAACAAGAACCGCGGCCTTCCGAGCCTCCCGTCCGTCGGCAAGAGCAACAACAACAACAAGAAACACAACAAGAGTCCGCAAGGCAAGGGGAAAACGAGCATCGCAGCGACCACCGCGATGCTCCGACGCAAGGTGTGGGCGGCCAAGACGACCGAGAGTTCGGGACGTGTCGTGGTCAGTCCCAAGGCCTCGAAGGGCCCGGTAAAGCAGCCAGGTCAGCCAGCAAAGAAGAAATCGCCAGCTCAACAGCCGCGGAAGGTCGCGACACAGAAGCGAGTGGTGCATCAGAAGCAAGCGAAGCACCCGCAACTGTCTGCCAAGAATGGTACGAGCCAGAAGGGCAGCGCTCTTGCAAAGACTCCAGTGCGGCAGGTGGCTCGCGCCACCGCCAAGAAGGGGAGTCTGCAGGTCACCATCAGCAGCTCCAACAACGGGAAGAAGGTCCAGCGACAGCAGCAGAAGAAGACGACGCCCAAGAAGGTGCTGCTGCCAGGCAAGGTGTCCCAGGCGCTCCTGCAGCAACACGCGGCATCTCAGAAGACGGCGAAGCGGTCCAAGAATCGGAAGCCGACTGCGACCAAGGCGACATACGTCGTTCGCCAATCGAATGGCCACCGGAAGAAGAACTGAGCGTGGGCTCTCACGCGAGACCTTCTCGATACTGCTTTTGCTCGCTTTGCAATTCAAGCATGTTCTTTTTGTTTGCTCTACCCATCCAACCGCCAACCCGCTCTGCTGTGCTGTGCATCCAACGCCTGCGTCTCTGCGAGGACACAGCTTCGCTCCATTAGCACGCACTCTATTGGTTCCCGTGCTGCCTCATGGAGAGCTCCAAACTGGGGCTAAGCGCGTCATCACACGCAGTCTAGTCGAGCGTGAGGCGGTTCAGCACCGTCTCTTTGCCCAGCAACTCGATCGTGTCGCCGAGGCCCGCGCCGACATCCATCCCCGTGAGGTAGTACCGGATCGGCATCAGCACCCTACGCAATGACAGCATCCACATCGGTCAGTCATAGCTTCACTATAGGAAGTGACGATGCAACCAAATAGGAGAGCATACTTCTTCAGCCCCAGCTTTCGACTCTTCGCCACCGCCTTGATGCTCTTCGTGATGACGTCCTACAACAAATACAACGCGATGAGATGGCGCAGCATGCACCTAAGAGAGGGAGCACGAACCACGTACCGGCTTGAAGTCTTCGTCCGACAGATCGCGAAGGGCGGAGCGCACGTCGTTCACGAGATCCGACGTGTTTTCATCGACGTATTTGGCCTTCATGTCTTGAGCCACGGCAGAGCTCAGGTCGGGGGCGGCGAAGAAAGGCACGCACAGCGGCCCAAACTCCGGGAGAGCACTCACGCGCTCCTGAGTTGAGAGTACCAGCAACAAGGGAGAAAGACAGGGAGTTAGAACAGACTTCACCGCATCACTATCCCAGGCAACACACAACCAGAAAGAAGCTGCCGCACCTTCATCAGGTCCATGGCTCGCCACACGTAATCGAGGCCGAACTGGTTCACCACGTCGTTGGGAGCTGACGGCAGCCCCACCTCTTCCAGAGCCGACGCAATCATAGGCAGCACGTCGTTCACGACGGCCTGCTTGTGCTCGTCCGTGGCCGTTTCCTCCGCGAAGAGCGCGCGCACGTGGCGAGAATTGATCCAACGAAGGCGCTCGACGTTCACCACCGATCCGGCCTTGTTCACGTGATCGATCGAGAACTGCACGCCACACAAAAGCCAGAAAGACACCCAAGCGAGCTCCGAATGAGAAACCAATACCGCAACCAATAGAGTTGGCAGGGGTCATACATGCTTCTCCAGATCTTTCATCTGGAAGATCTCCTGGTTGTTGCCGTCTGCTGGGTTCCACCCCAAGAGAGCGACGAAATTCACGAGACCGCTCGGGAGAAAGCCCTTGTCCTATCATGCACATGTCAAAGAGTGAGTGTGTCATCTGTCATCAGTCAGATAGTAAAGGAGACTGCTTCGTACCCGGAAATCCTCGACAGCGACATCTCCTTGGCGCTTGGACAGTTTGGAGCGATCTTCGTTCAGCAGCAGGCCTAGATGGGCAAACTACAGAGCCACATACGAGCCATGAGGCTTCTCATTAGACGCTGCACTTCATAAACGGCCGAGTTCAATACAGACGTACGGTGGGAGCTTCAAAGCCGAGTGCCTTGTACAGGATCACATGCTTCGGGGTCGACGGCAGCCACTCCTCGCCGCGGATCACGTGCGAGATATGCATGGCATGGTCATCCACCACGTTGGCCAGATGGTACGTTGGGTAGCCGTCGCTCTTCATCAGCACCTGGTCGTCGATGCCGGCGTGCTCGAACTGCACGTACCCTCGCAGCAGGTCCTTCACGACCGTCTTGCCCTCCGGGATCTTCAGACGGATAGTGTGGGGCTCGCCACGCGCCACTCGCGCCTCCACTTCCTTGTCCTCCAGCCCTAGACACGCGCGGTCGTACATGGTGGCCTCTCCGTGACGCGTCTGCGACTCGCGCAGCTTCTGCAGTCGCTCGGAGGAGCAGAAACAACGGTAGGCATGGCCGCACTTCACACGTCCAAGTGACCAAAACCGATCACAATCAGACCGTTAGTGACGAAGATAGGGACAACCTGCTATTGTATGGAATACGAAGGAAAGTCACGTACCTCGACCAGCTTCTCGGCTGCTTCTTGGTAGATTGGGAGCCGCTGCGACTGGATGTACGGACCGTAGGGGCCGCCGACGTTAGGACCTGCAGTTTAGAACCAACTCTGCCTGTTACTTCAAGTGCTACGACACCATAGGAAACGGGAGAGCATGCGCCATCCATAGAAATATGCACGAACCCTCGTCCTCTACGACGCCGCACCACTTGAGGCTGCTCACGAGCGCGTCCAGCGATCCCTCCACTTGCCGCGTCTACCAGAATCATTGGTTCCAGCAGCAGCACAACATCAATTACTTCGGTTTGCCAAGGGGAACTCGATGCCGAGAGAACTGACACTGGTCGCACCTTGTCGGTGTCCTCGATACGCAGAAGGAACTGCCCGCCGGAGCTCTTCGCGAACAAGTAGTTGAACAGCGCAGTGCGCAATCCGCCGAGATGCAGGTAACCAGTCGGACTCGGCGCATAGCGCACCCGCACGGCAGCGTTCGTCTTGCCCTCGCTGTTGTCACGCGACACGCCGGAGGAGAAGCTACGCGTGGTACGCAGACCGAGAGCAGGAGGCTGGCGCGACCAGCAGCAACGCAGGCCGCGGCTGCGAGCGAGCAACAGAGCCGACATGACCAATTGCTTTCCGCCGCAGGATGACGCCCAACAAAGTGACAGGCGTCCGGTTTTCTTCCAATCGTCGGCCTCAGCTCAGAACGAATGATGTGATTGGTGGATAACGTTATGATGTGTTTCACCCAATCAATGAGGATCATGGTCTGTGACGGGCTATTATTCTGAGAAGAAGTGTTCGTCTATCTGAGCCGAAGATAAACCTATTAGATTTTATCAATAGTCACCAAGTCACCAAACATAATCGCTGCTGGCGGCATGGAGATATCCGCCTTCAATGCGTGTTCGGTCAAGCGAGATGTGCTCGTGCTTGGTCCTGGGATTAAGCCCGCGGGCTACAAGCATCGCTTTGCTTTCACCCGCTTTCATCGCCCTGTCGCGCCGTTTGGTGGCTCTACTCGGTACCATTTAGAAACTCATGCGAATGCGACTCCTTCTTGGCGATGACGACGGGCAGCGGCGCGATGTCTCTCCGCATGTGCCTGATGGCGACTTCGATGCGCGAATCCACGTCACTGTCGCTGATGATGTCCACCAGCGTCTGGCGGTAGAAATCGTCCACCGCCTGGTTGCGCGGCCGCTGCAGCTCCAGTGCCGTGGCATTCGCCACCGTTTCCAGCACTTCCTCCAGAGTCAGTGGACTGCTCACGTCCTGCTGCACAATCCGCTCAATAGCAGGGAAGAGCGCGGCGTGCACCGCCTTCTCGCGGATCGCGAGGACGATGGCGTCAACATCCACGAGGCCGCGGCCGAGGCAGCCGTAGTCCAAACTGGGCGCGTTGCAGTCCTCGTCGTCAGTGCCCACCACTTCGATGTACGACGCATAGTCCTCCGGCTCCGGGAACAAGCCGCTTTCGGCGCGAATGATGCGCACTAGCACCGCTAATGCGCGTTGCTGGGTCGCTCTAGATACGAATTCCGGTCGGTAGCGGTCCTCGCCCTTGTGACGGTGGGCATGGGTGACGTTCACGCCGCCTAACATTGGCTGCACGAACTTGATGGCCTGTACGACCATCTGGAGATACGCTCGCTCGCGACGCCATAGCGTGGTCCATGAAGCGTCTTCCGGGATTTTGGCCAGCACAGCTGAGCTGGAGCGTGATTGTATCACGAATTCCAAATAGTCGTTCGCATAATCCACCGGATCGGACGACAGATCGAACTGTTGCGCGAACGGATTCACCATGTTGTCGAGGCTTTCGTCGGTGAGGAACATGGGGGCAGAGGACGCGAGTTCCGTTAGACGCGGGTGTTTGTTCGCAGGCGTCTCGTCGACCACTGTGGAGTATCCGTAGGCGATGGCGACGTGGTCGTAGGCGCCGATTGTTGTCATGTAGAAGGCGTGGCTTTCGACCTCGGCCTCCTTCAGGTCCGAGAAGATATTGACCGGCAGATAGTCCATGACGGATGTCGAGAGACCGTGCTCTGCCACAAATGCCGGGTCGTGCAATTGCTCACGTGAATACGCCGCAGATCCGGCGAAGTTGTGGCGTAACCCGAGGGTGTGGCCCACTTCGTGCATGATAGTCTGGGTGAAATACTGTGCGACGAGTCGCTCTGGCACGAAGCCATTGTCGTCTGCCGCTACTGTGCTGAGCAGCATCCGGTCCAATTGGTGCTGGGGATTGTGCGCGAGTCCGCACTGTCTGTTGCGACCGGTATGGCTGGAGAGCGGCTTGGTTTGGGCATTTAAACTCCCGGTGTTAGCAGTTTTGGAGGCCGAAGACGGTGGATCCGCTGGCGACTTCACGTCGAAATGCTTCATGGCTGCATTGAAGAAACCGTACTCGAACATGATGGCGCCGTGCAGAATCTCGCCTGACCTCGGGTCGATGATGGTGGGGCCGTACGCATATGTTCGATCGGAAATCATGACGGAGATGCTGTTATACCGGAGGTCCCCGAGGCGGTAGTCGGCTGGCCAGTCGGGATCTCCGGGCAACACGGCTCGAATCGCGTTGGAGAAGCCGATGTGCTCGAACGCTGGACTCCAGGCCTCCACCCCAGCGGCGAACGCCTCTCTCCATCGCTTTGGCACAGACGGATCAATGTAGTAGGTGATGGGGCTCTTGGTCGCGTTGGTGGCCGGGTCGAGCTCCAGCTTGTGGCGATGGATGACCGTCGTCTGGGGGTCCCATCGGTGAAAGCCATTGCCGTCATTGAGCTCTTGGTCGCCAATGCCGTAGTGGGTATACCGTTTGGAAAAGTACCCCACCCTGTCGTCTGCTACGCGCTGGGCCATGATCTGTTCAGGTAGTAGACCGATGGAATAGCTGACTACGACGACTCCTATCTCCAGCTCATACTCGACGAAGAGCCTGGCGTTGCGTGGGAAGAACTCGGAAGGTTCTTTCAGAGCGTTGAAGCCCGAGGATTCGAGTGCAGAGGACACATAGAAGCCGTTGCCGAGGAAGTCCTCGCTGGGGATGTGGTAGGCGTCGTCGGTTTCAGTGTAAATGGGCACTTTGGTGATGTATCCAGGCCACTGACTGTCGTCAAACACTTGCTGGAGTTCATCCGCACCACTGCCATCGAGAGTCGCATAGTGATACTCCTGCACGAGCAGCAGATACTTCTCGTCACTAGACAGCTCGAAGTGGAACATGAAGTCGTTAGTTTCCAGCAAGATGCTGCCGTGTTCCAGTCCGAATTCCACTGGCGCGGCGTGCTTGGCCACGGTCGGGTACACGATGAAGGAGGCGTTCCAATTCGCTTTACTCAAGACGAAGAGAGCCGAGTCATCCGATGAGAACTCCATTGAGAGAAACGGTTGGCTGTCGTCTGCATCATCGCTGTCGTCTCTGTCGTCTCTGTCGGCGCTCTGCTCCGTGGTCGTTTCCAGACTTCCGAAAGAGACCGAGATGTCGTCACCTTGCGCGGCATTCGCTGTCTGCGCATCCTGCTGGGCACTGTGCGCCGTTAATGCCACACTGACTCCCACGAGACAGAGAACGGCGATGATCGCAGTGGCGACTTTCATTCGTCGACTGGCCCCGTTGCTGCCAAGGAGCGACGCCGTGTCATCTTCGGAGGATGAACCCGGCGGCTCTCCAAGCTCGATGTCGATCTCGTGGCTGCTGTCCGCTTCTGCCATCCTGGAAGGCGACGCGTCCACGACTTGGGCCATTGCAACTCGGGAACTGCTTCAGTCGAAGGGGCTTGGAGATCGTTTAGCTTGTTGCTTCTATCGTTGACAAGGCTGCGCAGGGCAGATCACAGAATACTGGCTGCGATGCAAAAGGCACAACGGGGCATCTCCACACTCGAGTGGTTTCAACTGACTCAACGGACCGCATTAATGGCAACCGACGCACATGGAAATCTGAGGTGGTTCAACACAGCGAAACGGACGGGACGAAAGGCCGCGAAACCTGCGCACGTTGAAGTGCTTCATCACTCGATTTGGTCTTGGGAGGCCTCTTCTGCTTGAAAGCGTTGCACTTGCGCATCCGCTACCTGTTCAGGAACAGCGCCTGCTTCGCTGATGTCAGCGAAACTCTTCAGGCTTGCAAGGAAATCCTTGCGTCGCTTGTTCAAATGGGATGCGAGCTCGGTCTTGTTCACATTGGACCGAGTGTTGCTCGCGTCCCTCAGTTGCGTCGATATCCATTGACGAAGCTGCAAGTCCACCAGATGCAGGACACTTTGGCGCGTTGCAAGCTGATCTCGACGCTGCAACCGTCACGTAAACCCATCACTTAGATCGGAGGGTCCGATAAATGAGGAAACGCCGTCTAAAACCGCTCTCTGCTCACCTGTAGCGTAGTTTTTCTCTGAGTTTCCTCCAGTCGAAAGCGACGCTCTGTCAGTTCCCGTGCGGCTTGATTGATCAGGATGTCCATGGCCTCCTGTACTTTGGCATCTTCGTTCGTAGCGCCATCAGGCCGCAGCTCGTGTGTGTTGCGCTCCCACGGATTCTGACGGCCGTCGGGAGGCTCAAACACACTTGCCATGCGCTGGAAAACCTCGTCTGGAACCCTCGCGCTTTCTTCTCCTTGCGCACATCTGGCTGCATTCCGCTCTCGGCACAATGGCGCAGGGATATTCACATACAGAATGGCAAACCCGCAGTTTACTACAAAACATCAACGAGATGTTAAGAACGATGGCGTCGTCAGGTTGGCGCGAGAGAGAATCGTACGGTCAGCGGCGAGCTGGAAGAAGCGCTTGCGCAGACTCCGGTACTGGAAGTTGTCGTCTATGAGCAACACTAGCTGCTGGCGCTCGTCCTCCGCGATCGCCTTGTCGGTGGTTCCCGCTGCTGTACGTTGCTGCTCTACGCACCTCCGCACGCGCCGTGCCATCTCTTTCTGACACGATTTCCACCTCTCCGGGTCGAAATCCACAGGTAGAATACCGGTCTTGCTGGTGGACGAGGCGTAGTAGAGATCGTCGAAGGAGATGCGATCGAACCGCCTCGTGGACGAGCTGCCAGCCGCCGTGAACCGCCTCGCCAGCGTCGTCTTCCCCGCGGCTGGGAGGCCGCATAAGAGCACGAGAACCGAGGGGGGAGCACTCGCAGCCATTCTTTCCCCCTGTATCTATCAGCTGTGAAAGAGGGGGATCCGAAGCGGATCATACGATATCTCTTTTGCTGAGGCTTGGATGCGTGGATGCCCACGGACAACTTGCTCATTTCGCACAATTGGGTGGTGGCTGGTGATATGGGGGCTATATGAGTCCACGTGGAACGAAATGCTGCTAACGAACCTAAGCACGTTTCGCGATTTGAGCACACTGAACAAAAGAGAAGAGCATTCTCTACTTTTAAATTGCTGTCAGTCACCAGATATCGAAAAATGGTGGAGATACGAACGAGCAAAAATATTATATCCCAAAAGAAAAACGAAATGACACATTGGTTTTCTAGGTATTAATACATCTTCCGCGATTGCGCCCACTCCCGATATTTAAGTCGGGCTCCTTTGTTGTCAAAATCATCTTTTTCAACAGGTATTTTGGGTCTCTTGGGAGTGGACGCCGACTGAAAACTGGAAAATGTGAGAAAAGGCTACTAAGTTCGATTTTCATCCACAAACGTCAAAGGACAATACTGGTATCTCGATAACTCTAAAAGGCGCCAAAGCAGCATTTCGTTTCACGTGAACTCATATGGCATGTTGCTGTTTCGGGGGCGGAGGGAGGGAGGGCTGCCTCTTGTTCTGAGCCCCGAGTCGAGGCGCCTGTCTTTGACGATCTGTTCGACTGACAGGCGGAACTGAAACCTCCCAGCGGATAGCAAACCACTGCGGAATTTGGAACATCCCCCGGAAACGCATAGCTTCTATAAAACGGATACGTTTTCTTAAGTTCGGATCAGAGCGCCTGCTTTCTCCTGAGCTTTCTCCGATTTGACTCAAATAAACGATTAGCAAAAATACCTCCAGGCTCAGCGTCGACCCACTAAAAATGCCGCCCTCTGAAAATGCGTTTTTTATTATATAAATTCAGAGAGTTTTTTTTTTAAATTGACTCTTTGTCTGGACTGCCGTTCGAGATACAAAGATCAAGCTTTATCTTTCACGCCCCATGAGTCACGAGACCACAAAGATCTTGCGAGATTCTCGTCATTCCTCGTTTTGCCAGCATGGCGACGACTGCTGCTGATTCAAGTACGAGGAGACGGCCTCCGGACACAAAGAGCAAGAGCAAGTGCAAGGACTCGAAGAACGAGAGGCGGAGAACCCAACCCCAAACAAGTGTTCTCCATTATCAAGATTGCAGCAATGAGCATCAATGAACTGCCGACGCCCATGAAGACGCTATTCTCCCGAAGACGCGGATCGAGTAGCCGATCAAGATGCTGAGCTCGAAGCAGTGTAGCATCAATCGTGGAGATGAGATAGTCTCCACCCAGGAAGACCTGGATATTTTCAGAGGGCGACATTTTAGATGTTCTCTGTATGATATTGAAGGCTGCGAATTGACATGCAGCCTCAACACCCAAGCTCCCTCTTCAAACCACGCTGTCTGTTGTGTCCCACGCCTGGTGATATTCGCCTGCTGGTGATGTTCAGGAGAATCCCCCTCCCCCGCTCGGGGCAAGCTGTGTATGTGATTGCTGCCACGTGCTTCACCGCGACGGAGAGTCCGTTCGTGTTTGTGCCCTGCCATACAAACCACCGCACAGTCGTTAAGCCACCATGGCGTTTGTGGGCAAGACCCGAGGCACAATCGCAACACTGTGCCTAGCTTCAAAACGCACCTATCTCGATCTCGCTGCCGCTCTCGCGTGGTGGGTTTCTTGACCGTGGAATAAATGCTGAGGCGATGTCGAGGCGGCGGCTGCCATAGTGGGGAAGGCGGTTGCTGCTGAAAACCGCTCTTCTTCCCTTCCACAAGTTGGCGGGTGCTTCCAAAGCCACTGAACGAGTCTCCGTCATTAGGAGCCAGATCGGTGACAGGGTGAGGGCGCTCATCAAGCGCTGGGCTCTGCATCTGTTGTGTCTTCCGAGCGCTCGCGCTCCTTGCACGCCGCCGAGCCTCCTGCTCGCCCTACGGGGTTTGCAACGTCAGGCCAGCCGTACAAGCATGACGCAACCACTTCTAAGCACTCAAGGCACGCTTACCAAAAGCTTCCGGCGCGTCAAGGTGTCAATGCGGCGCTGCAGACGCCGCAACTCGCGCTGCTGCGTGCGGTGCAGCTGCCACTTGTGCCATTCGTTGGGCGCCTCCACCAGCACGAAGCGCAAGACGAACACCAGCAGAGGCAGGAGGACGTTCAGCAGGAGACACAGGAACCCGAACGCCGCCACGAGCTCCTGCGCCAGCGCAAACAGAGACTCCATGTTTCCTCCACGCTTTGCCTTTTGAATTCAAAGGCTGAATCTCAGTATTTCAGCCAATCACAGGAGGTAAACCTTTATTTTGAAACACGTGATTGGTTCGCTTGATATTATTGTGCCTGCTTCAAAGTCCAGATTGGAGCCATCGCTTCCTCTCAAAATTACCACCGAACGCATGGAGTGCGGGTAACCTGTCGTCTCTTTAGCATAATGCCGGCGTCGCCGTGATCCCTGCCTGGTGGTAGCCGCCCTGGAACGTGGGCGGCAGATCAATGCTCGCCCCCAACGCCAACAACATCCGCTCCAGCCGAGCGACGATCACGTCGAAGGACGGTCGGTCCGTCGCGTCCGACTTCCAGCACTCCGTCAAGAGCTCGATGTACTCGCTGTCCGCCCCCTCGGGCATCGGCGGCCGGAGCCCTGCGTTGATGGTCTTGTTGTAGAACTTGATCGGAGCCATCCCGATGAAGGGATTCTGCAGCCCACCGGCGATTATTTCCCACATGACGATGGCAAAACTGAGCAGCACAATGAAAAGTCAGTGACCTCGACAGCAGCAGCATGGGTAAAGAGATGGACGTTTTGCCAACATCACGCACCTCCAATTGTCGGCTTTGAACGAGTAGCCCAGATCTTCGTCGAGCAGTACTTCGGGTGCGACCCTGTAAATGAATGTACATAGAAACCGTTAACAAGTGTGCGTCCTGCAGGTCGCGAGGCGATTGGAGCTCAATCAGAGCAAAGCATCGCATGGGTACCCACCACCCGGTTGTTCCGCATTGCGTGAACGCAGTATCGTTGTCCAACACCTTGCTAATCCCAAAGTCGGCCACTTTCACACGCCAGTCGTCGTCCACCAAGAAATTGTGGGACTACAGGAGCAACACACACAACTACGTCAGCAAACTCGTAGATATCTGTCGAATAGGTGAAATGGACATGCATCACCTTGATGTCGCGATGGATAATGCGCTTGGAGTGGAGGTACTGGATGCCACGTGCTGCGTCCAACATCATGCGTACTTTGAACTGCAATCAAGAATAACAGTTCAACAAACAGTCAGAGATCTCACCAAATGTCGGTTGCAGCATAACGTGAACTCGCGGATTATACCTTCCAGGGGATCGTTTCGAAGTTGTTGCTGTGGATCACTTCGTATAAACTGAACAACACAGAGCACAGTATCCCATAAGTAAGGCACGACAACCTAAGAGTTGAATGACTGCATATCAGCAAGCAAGCGTACCTTTTCCGGGAGCAGTACTCCGTCAGGATCATGAGCTTCGGGTCCGTGCATGCTCCGATAAATAAAACAATATTCGGATGCCTCAGTTTTCGCAGCAGTGCCACTTCTTGCCGGTAGTCGCCGAGGATCTTGTCCGTCAACCGCGCGTAGCGGAAGGATTTCACGGCGACTTCTGCAGCGCCACTCCGGTGCATCCAGAGACCGCGGTACACAGTGGCTGCCTTGCCGCAGCCCAGCTCGTTTTCCTTGCCCCCAAGGATGTGGATGCTTTCGTACGGGATCTCCAAATACTGGTTCTGCGACTCCAACACGCGCGCTTGCTCCTGGAGCGTAGAGACGTCTTCCTTCGCCAGCTCTTCCGAAATCGAGCCTGTGAGAGAAATGATCGAGTCTGCGCGATGCACCACTGGGCGGCGACTGGTTGGGGATTGCGAAGCCGGTTCCTCGCTTTCGTGGGCGATCGCTGCTTCGACGACGTCCGCCATCCGCGGAATGGGCTTGAGATCTTGGCTCGCCTTTCGGCGAATCAAATAGTGCGTCACGGAGAGGATTTTCCTCAATTCGGCCTCTCGCGCTTCAACTCCTCGCTGCACTTCGTGCCGCCGTTCAGCCGATAGACTCACAGCCGCGGTGCCCAAGTTGATCTAGCGATAGCACAATTTAATCTTGTTAGTTTCATGGCGAAAGTGAACAAGATGACTCCTAGTGGGGACTCGTACCTGCTCAAAGAGCTTCGCGAGCACCGAATTCTCGCCGTTATCCTTGTCGTCGACGTGGATCTTATCACCATGAGCAAGACCAATATCTTTCCGAATCTCGGCGTCTTCGTTCTCCAGCATCACCGCGGTCGAAGCTTGAGCATCTACCAATACAACAGCAATGTGAGATCGACAAGCACTGGTTCTTGCACTTGTATCAGCATCAACTTCAAGCTTCTTGTCAATGAAATACCTTTCACTAGATCGTCCGTCTGGCGAATCCAAACGATCCGTTGGCGGTTTTCCGGAATGCCAATGTTCAACGAGATCTCTTTCCGAAGCACTGCAACCGTGGCATCGAATGGGATCTCCAAGCACACTGGCGACTGTGAATCGCCCGACGCTTGAATGCAAACCTGTGCATAGATAAATCACAAGTCATCGTTAAATATGCCACGATTGAGAAAGATAGTGACGATAGAGCGGTCCATTTTCGTGATACGTACAACTCGCAGTAGCATGCAGTCATTATCCACTGCACGCCGGATCCGCTCACGAATCGCTTCCTCAGATATTTCCGACACCGTACTGGCAAAAAAATGCACCTACACGCACGATGCAATGCCTTTGTTAGCCGATTTCCTCGTGGGTTGAGCACAGAACACCGACGTACATGGTGGGGGAACACGCGGTAGATGTCGCTGCCGTGGACATGCGCAGTGACCGCACGCTGGAGTTTAGAATTCGAGGCGAACGAATCGCGGCGTTGGGGGGATCTTTCTCCAGCTGAGGACGAACCGAACCACAAATCCACCTCGTCGTCTGAAGTGAACCCACTCAAGCCGCTATCCATGCCTTGCCACGTCACTAGCACATATTTCGACACAATCCGCTCTGTGCCGCGATGCAGTGGGATGTCCACGCGCAAGTAAATGTACATGGTGCTCCCTTCCTCCAGCACGGAGGTGATGCCTCCAATCCCCTTCAGTGCGTAGAGCCCGTTCTACACGGCACGACATTACATGTAAGTCGGCAATGAGCAAGCGCAACCCATTGCTTTCTCAAGCCAGAGTATGTGCCAGTAATCAGAGCACGGGAGCGCTTACCATGCCTTTCTCCACCACGACCATCTTCTGTGTTACGCTCTCCGCGTCCGAGTTGTCGTAGCCGCACACGGCCCAATTGAAGGGCGACGCATCCGATCGAATATCATGCACCGTCTCCGTAACTTCGGGCGTGAACTCGATTTCGTTCGTGACAAATCGCCTCGAGGAGCTTCGCGGCCGCCGTCGTGGGGTCTGCAAGAATACGGAGCCATCCCTACGATCAAACAGCACGCATCACAGGTGTGAGCATGAACGCACGCAGCAAGCGGCACGGCAAGTGCAGTCTTCCAGCAAGCCGTACATGAGCTCCTCTGGAGTTTGCAGAGTGACGTGTGCAACCGCTCCTAGATGTTTCTGGGCGAATCGAAACGAGATAGCAACACGCTTTGTTAGCTTTCTTGCAGCGAAGCAGACACGGAAGGAGCGCAATAACGCGCCATCTGCGTGCAGGTGGACGGCCACGTACGCGAATGACGTAATTGAACTCGGCATATTTGGTCCGCAAGTAGATGGGGATGCTGCGGCCTTTCCAGCAGAAGGACAGCACGTTCGTCGGCGCCGAGTTGTCGTCGTAGCAGTCCACACTCGTCAAGCCGTAGCACAGCGCGTTGGGCGCGAACAGCTCGGGCGGCCATTTGGACTGGTCCGAGATGCTGCCGTGGCCAGACGCCAGCACCTTCAGCGTGTTCCGCTTCTCGCGTGGGTCCTAGCAGTTCGCCATTGGATCCAGCAGAGCAAACGCCACGAGACGGGTTGAGTTTCCATCCACATACGTACTCGGCAGATAGGTCAGCAACAGTAAAAGGGAGACAGGGACTCACCGCGAAGGAGAAGATGACCCATGTGGGCGAGTTCTTCGTCTTAATGTCGTGCAGGACGCCGTCCACCTGATTGAACCGCAGATCCTGCGCCTTCACGGTGCGCACGAACGTGTGCGGCACCTCCATGCCGTTCCGCTTGGTATGCGCGAAGCACAGAATGTTGATTCGCTTGTCCCTCGGCTCGTGGAGCCGCGTCTCGTGTCGTCTCCCTCTTGCTGTTTGCCGCGTCGGTTGGCAATCCGCGTGCGCCGGGGCTTCAGATCTGTCGCATCACCCGCCAAACCCCACGCCAGCCACGACAGAGATCCACGCGTGAGCCCCCGAGACCTCAAGATCCGGGACACGCAGACGGCTGACCGCCGCTAGTAATCCCGCGCTCACCTGTGTGTCCGTCCCGCGCTGTCGACTGAGCCAAAGAAAGCGCCCGCGGCATATGCTGCCGCCCTGAGTTTCCAGACACTTGGAGCAAGCCAAAAAAACCAACAACAAGCGACCAGACCATCACTCCTGCAGCCGATCGTTCCGTCGCCCTGCCCCCACCGGTCGGACTGCACGCCGTCGATTGGCTAATATCTTCAGTTTGCGGGCGTATCATTGGTGGAAACGACGACGAAACTGACACACGCGGTTTCTTCCTTCTTCCATGCAGTTGAGTTGAGGTGAACCGGCCATCTCGGGGTTCAGCGGCACCCGCTCGAAACGGTGCGCCACATTTGCGGGCAGAAAGCCGTGAACAGTGAACGTGCACCACCGCGGCGTGACTGCTCACATGTCACCAGCAGGTGGTTGAGTTTCCACTTGCGAAGCATATGGGCGGCGCAAATGACGCCAGATCTCTCTTCTTGCGTCTTCACCGGAAAATTTCAATCGGCCCGCGCGCTTTGGCAATCGCAACGCATTGCTGGAGGAGCGGGCGGCTCTGAGAACCGCTCGTCTCCTTGTAGGCACCATTGATGTGATGTCGTTGGTCGAACGAGATCCACGTTGGGAGGAAGAAGAGTTGGCCACGCATTGCTATTTGGCCTGATCGTCTGGACCCAAAATGCACCCTCTTGGGCGCCTTGGGTCCACACTAACGAAATTGCGGGGTATGGAGAACCAATCGCAGTCCGCTTGTGTCAGCACCAACTCGTTCATCGACCGGATGACGCTGTTGACGAACCAACGAGTGAAGCGAAGCGGCAGCAAACAGCGGGAAAAAGAGGAAACGCTACATATGTTACGCCTGTGTGGTCTATCTCTGTAGACCCCCAGCAGCGGCAAGCGAGTGCGCGCCGCTCATGTGTAGTAGAGCTCCAGGCCCATGCCGTCGTGGATCTCGTAGTCCTCGAGCGTGATGTGGTCCTTGTAGATGGTGTACCACTTCTGGATGCGGATCTTCTCCGGGCGAGTGCCCACCTGCGCCGCCACCAGCTTCTTCAGGTCGCCCACCGTGTCGTCCTCGTTGCACTTGACGCGGATCTTCTTTCCCAGGCGGTCGTTCAGAATCACCTCGATCATGCTGGCGCTTGCTTCCTCTCGCGCTTCCGTTGCTTTTGCTTGCCAGTGAAAATGGGTGTGGTCGGAGGCGGGTTGGGTGGACACCTTAATCTAGGCAGCAGAGCTGAAACCTGTCGAAATGAGGACGTTTCGACGATCTCCTGCCCTTGTTTAGTGTGTGATTCTCGGTAAAACGGGGACTTTGCGGCCAAACAGCAACATGAGCTTGGAAGAACAGATCTGGCGGTTCTTGCTCGACGATGTCGCTCTGGACGTGTGCTTCGAGGTCCGTCCCGTCGCTGCTGTCAGCTCCCTGCGTCCTACATGGACCACTTCGTGCTCAGTGGCGCTTGGCCTTCGTGGTTTGCTCTTATTTGTGCGCGTTGCGCTCTGCAGATCCATCGCGAGCTCGCGGTCGATGGCATGAGTTTGGAGGAGCTGTACGACGTGGAGCCAATCGAGCGGCCAGGTGGGTGGGCAATACTGGGCTATGGTGAAGCAAGAGATTGCAGCAACTGACGCGG